>PVKE010004624.1:0-63499 GCA_004027555.1 Craseonycteris thonglongyai
AGTGCATAGTTATTTCTATTTTACTTTTTGACAGATAGAGAGAGAGACAGAGACAGAGACAGCTAGAGAACCGAACTGTGGGAACTCCCCAGTTCAGCACGTGGGTCCTGCCTGGGCCGGAGCCGGGATTCGATCCTCGGTCCTCATGGCCTCAAAGCGAGCGCTCAACCCGCTGAGCCGTCCCGGCTTTCCCCTAAAAAAAAAAAAAAGAGTTTTAAGAACATCATGAGGCCAGACAGACATGGGTTTGGTCTCAGCTCCACCTCTAGGTCAACATGTGACCATAAGCAAGTGACTTAACGTCTCTATACCTCAGTTCTCTCATCTCTAAAATGAGGATAATAGATGGGAGAGGGGAAAAAAAATTAAAAATAAATAAATAAATAAAATGGGGATAATAACAGTACCTGCTTATGCGATGCTATGAGAATTTGATGAAATAAGCGACAAAGTTCTTGGCATAAAGGTGCTTAAGAAATGGTAAGCCAAAAGCTGACTTCTCTTTGGGGCAGAAATGGTATGTGCCCGGCCTGTGGCCTATGGTCACAATTACCACCGCTCGACCTCACAAGCCCCAGTCTTGTCATGAGACAAACATGTATAGAGAGCACTGACTCTCTGCCAGGCTCAGTGCCCACCATGAGGAAGTAAAAGTGACTGAGACCCAGACCTGACCCAGGAGTTGTTCATTGTCCAGGAAGAAACAAATACGGTAATATACAGATTGTGATGAATGTTATTATAACCTGAGGCTCAGTAGACAGTTCTCAGCGGTGGCCTTATGTATACCACGCAACCGTCTTGTGCAAGGTACATCTTGTTATCTTCAAGCCACTGATGAGCAAACTGAGGCTCAGGGAGGCAAATTCACCTGCCCAGGGTCACGTGAACTCTGTCTGCCTGTCTCCAGAACCTAAGCTCTGTCCTCACAAGCACCCAGCACAGAGCAAATCCTGTTCTCCAAAGTCCTGTACAAATGTTGGCTCCTTCAGCCGGCTCTGTGCCAAGCTGGGTCCTAGGTATGCTGGGAGAGGAGAGGAGTAAGATGTGGCCCCTGTCCCCACCTCCAGCCAGAGAAGAGGTAGATTTGGGGCATGCTGGGGTTCTGTTCCTGTGTCTTCTCCATGAAGCTGGTGAAGGACCCTTTGACACTGGTCCTCCCCACCACCCCGAATCAAAGTGCCCATAGGGCTGCTGGGAAACATTGAGGGAGGGAGGCTGTGACAGCTTCAGGCCTCCAGGGCCACCCTGCCGGCTCAGCCTGGCTCTGACTCACTGCCCACACCTGGTGCTGGCCTCAGGCAGCCACGCTGCTGGAAATAGACCCGGGGTGGAGAGAGCAGGAGCCGGGGAGGGCAGGGAGGTGGCACCTGCATGCATGGCTGCCGTTCCATTCCCACCCTCCCCGCCAGGAAGCAGAGAGATGTCATACAACAGAGCCCAGCCGAAATAGCTGGGTCTCGGGATGCTCGTGGGCATGGACGACCCCAGCCCACCTGGGAGGCTGTCCCAAGAGCTGTGATGATTCCCATACAAAGAATGAAGATGCCTCCCTTTCCACCATACTCAGTGGTTACTGAGCACTTGCTGTGTGGCAGGCACTGGCCTGAGTAAGTGCTTTGCATGTCTTCATGATCTCATTGAACTCTCACAGCTCCCCAGGAGGTTGTGATGCGATTAAGCCCAGGACCTGGAGACTCAGAGAAACAGAGTAACTTGCATAAGACCACAGAGCCCCCATTTTAGACAACCTGGACCCACCTCAAGCCCCCTCACCCAATCCTCGCTCAATGGCTCATTCCAGGTCACAGAGTCACACTCGCCAGCTCTTTTCCCATCTGCCCTGCCTATGTCACCTCCCCACTTTGCCAAGGTAAGATCTCCCTCTGACCGTTCCAGGAAGCAGATATCAAACCATAATCCTCCTTTCCTCCCTACCTGTCTCAGCCCTGCTCAGCTTTCAGCCCAAGTCTGATCACGCTGAAAACTGGCAGTGGCTTCCCATTGCCCTCGAGATAAAGCAGAGTCAAAGCCCTTGGTAAGCTGGGCGCTACCCACTTCTCCCTCACAGCTCAGCTGTCTGCTTGGGCGAGTCAGGATACCTCCCAGGGCTCACTGTCCTGGTGGGCATGATAATACCTCTGGACAGTGATGAGGACGAAGGGACGGATGCGCACGAAGTACCTAGGAGGGGCGGTGCTGCATGTTTGGTGTTGAGTAAACCCTCCTTCCCCACTACCAGCTCTGAGCCACAGGCCAGGCCAGTTAATGGTGTGTGAGGAGGTTTCTGCTCCCAGCCAGAGGGTCAAAGGCTTTCTGGCGGGCCAGCCTAAGGCCATCAGTGCCATTGGAATTCATCTTTTTGAGAAATTCTGAAAGGGAAGCAATCATTGGAATTGCAGTGGAGGGAAATGGCAAAGAAACCATTGATGTGAATGTGAAATGGTACAATTGCTGTAAAAAACAGTCTGGTGAGCCTTTCAAAATTGAAAAACACAGTTGCCATATGATCCAGCAATGCCACTTCTGGGCATACACCTAAAGAATTGAAAGCAGGGGTCTCGGGGAAGCCGGGATGGCTCAGTGGGTTAAGCGCTCACTTTGCAGCCCCGGGGACCGAGGATCGAATCCTGGCCCCGGCCGTGCTGACCCATATGCTGAACTGGGGAGTGCCCTCAGTTCAGTTCTTACCGGGGCAAGACCCTGGCCCAGTTCCTGCCCTGTGCAACCCCGCGCCCACCTGTGGAATGAAACGATGTGGAAAAACCGATGATGTGCAACTATGGAGACTGTTCTGGGCCCTCCCCCTTCTCTCTGTCTCTGTCTCTGTATCTCTCTCTGTGTCAAAAACAATAGATAAATCTTTAAAAAAGAAAGCAGGGTCTCAAAGAGATGCCTGTACACCCACGTTCATAGCAGCATTATTCACAATAGCTAAACATGGAAGCCACCCAAATGTTCACTGACAGATGAATGGATACACAAAATGTGGTACCTCCACCTAATGGAATATTATTCAGCCTCAAAAAGGAAGGGAATTCTGACATGTGCTACAACATGGATGAAACTTGAGGACATTCTGCTAAGTGAAATAAACCGATCCCCAAAAGACAAATACTGTATGATTCCACGTACAGCAGTCAGATTCACAGAGACTCCGTAGAATAGTGGTTGACAGAGGCTGGGGAGAGAGAGAATGGAGAATTATTGTTTCATGGGCACATGGTTTCAGTTTTACAAGATGAGAAGAGCTATGGAGACAAATGGTGGTAAGAGTAGCACATTGTAAATGTGTTTAATACCATTGCACCATACACTTAAGAATGGTAAAGGTGGTAACTTTTATACCGGTATTTGTGTATTTTAACAGAATTTTAAAAAAATTGGGAAAAGAAGGCCAAGGAATCCAACTTTCATTATAGGGTCATTTTTGTCTCCACCCCAATCTAGAAGGCAAATATACCCACTTTATGGAAAGTAAAACCGAGGTCAGAAGGGTGAGGATTCACTAGGGTATCAGAGAGAGGGCTGGAACTGGGACCAGCTTTGCCAGTCTCCGAAGCTCACAATCTTTTCTTTCCTGTACCCAGCACCCCAAGCCTGGAGGACTCAGAGCATTGGCTTAGGGGAGCAGGTTCTAGAGTGGGTGTTGAGTGGGGGAACAGAAGATAAGGAGCTTGAATGGAGGCCTACGGCAGGACTGGTTCCAGAACTTGAGACAAATGGTACAATGAGTGGAGGTGAATAGCTGGGGTCATCTGTGACAAGCAGTGACTCCTGGACTTGATCCTTCCTCCCCTTACTTCCCAGGTGGGGAAACTGAGGACCTGTGCCTTGTTCAGGCCTCCATAATGCAATGCACTGGTGAACAGCTGGAATAAGGCTGAAGAAGAGGCAGGTTGATCAGCAGCTGCCACGTCTCCCCACCTATCCCCACCCCCACCCCCACCCCCAGGCTTGGCCTGGTCACCTGACTGACTTACAGGTGGGAGTGACTCAGGCTGGGGGCCTGCTCTGGTGGCTCTGGCCCCTGGGCCACAACGGAGCACTGGGCCTCTCAGCTGTGATGTCAGGGCCCTTCCTTCCTCCCACATCTGCTTGAAAAGGTCGCCTATTTTAGACTCTTTCTCACCCCACCCTGCCCCTCCCCTGAAAGAGGATGAGTTTTCTAACCTGTGTCAACAGCTTTGTTGAGTATCCACAGAGCTCTTCTGGTGCCCAGCGCCAGCACCTCCATCCCAGAACCCCCAGTCCCAGCAGACACCACCCCACCCCACCCCACCCCCGGGCTACAGGAGCCCACCCTGACACTTCTGATTTAATGAGTGATTCCTGAGCCTCTGCTACATGCCAAGCACTGTCCTCGGCCCCCAGGGATAGACTCTGCTTCCTTTAATAGAGGCAGACAGACAATGACTAAACAAATCAACACATAGGTAACAAGATTATTTCTAATGGAGACCAAAGAAAATTAAACAGGGCAAGATGATAGTGACTCAAAGTGGCTACTTTGAGTGAGTGGTCAAGGAAGGCTTCCCTGAGGGGTTGACAAAGATTTGGGGACAAGCATTTGAAGGTGAGGGAACAGCAAGTGCAAAGGCCTGGAGATGGGAACAGAAAGGTCTGCTAGAGCAAGGGTTCTCCAGGTGGGACCCCTACCCAACAGCAGCATTGGGGACTGGTTAGAAATGTGTGACCTCAGTAGCCACCCCAGAATTACTGTAAAAGAAACTCTGGAGGTGGGACCCAGCAAGCCGGGATTTGACCATCTGATTCTGAGGCACATTAGAAGTTGAGTTCCTATGTTAGAACTCAGAAAGAAAGCTTTGAGGCTGGAGTGTGGGGATGGGGAGGGGCTGACTGCTAACCCATAGCCTCACTCTCGCCCACCCCACTCACTGCTTTGCTCCTTCCTGGACTCACCATCCAGGCCCACTTGAAGCAAAGCTGACAGTCCCTCCAAGGCTCCTCATCGCCCTCGGGGTAAAATCAAAACCTTTGAGCTGGGTTTATGAGGCTCCTTGAGATCTGCCCCTCACCCACCTCTCCAGCTTCATTCTTCACCTTTCACCCTTCTCTCTCTCAAATCTTACACTCCTAAATACAGCTGTTCCTCCACTCTAGAAATACTGTTCTCTTCGTCTAGAATATTCTTTCTCCACCTTTGCACCTGGCTAATTTTCATCCATCCTTCAAAGCATAACTCAGGACTCACCTCCGTGGGGAAGTCCTCCCTGATTGCCTAACCAGGGTGGGACCCTCCTGTACTTCCACACCAGCCAGGGTTCATCACATAGGTTTGATTTTATTTGGGGGAAGAAGAATTGTTCTTATGTTGTTATTTTTATTTATAGTTTTATTGAGAAACAACTGACATGTAACATTGTTTAAGGTATACAATATAATGATGTGACATATGTGTATATTGTGAGGTGATGGCCACAGTACCTTTTGTAAACATCCATTGCCTCACATAGTTACAGATCTTAGCAATTTTCAAATATACAATGTAGTATTATTAATCACGGTCACCATGTTGTACATTACATCCCCAGGACTTATTTATCTCATAACTGGAAGTTTGTACTTTTGATCCTCTTCACCTAATTTCTCCCTCTCCCTGGGGTTTTTTTAAAAATTCTTTCTTTTCTATCTAATTACACAGGCAATACATGAATATGTGCTTATAAAATTTTCAAACATACAGGTACCATAAAAGACTTCTTCTCACTGATGCTCATTGTTGTCCATTCATGCATTCTTTTTTGGTGCATTGCACACATAGATATACAGAAGTTTAAGTTTCACTTTGTGTTTATTTTTTTCACATGTAAATGGAATCATATGGATAATTATTGTTTCACAACTTCTTTACTTAACAATTTTTGGAGGTCATCTATATCAGAACATGGAGACTTACCTTACTATTTTTAACAGCTATATTGTATTCCAAAGTATGAATGAACTGGGTTCTTTCTTTTAGTCATTCTCTAACTGCATTAATTATGTTTTTAATTTTCTGTATTTTCTGATGTTTTCACATCCTGGGGCCTTGCTAATCCTGGAGAGACAGCCCCTCCCAGGGCTAGCTAATTCCTAGAGATAGTAAACAACTTGGAGGACACACCCTTCATATGCAAACCAACCAATTCAAAGCCAGATCCCCAACCTCCTCTATCTAACTCTCAACCCCCAAGTCACTGTTTGCCCTGCCCTAAGTCATCCCAGCCAGGAACCCCATAGCTAAAGACCACCTCTGTAACCCCTAGCCTGCCGACATTGTGCAAACTCCCCAATTCTAAACTTGTTCAAACTCCCCGACCTCACATGGCCCAGTCTCACCCAGGAGCCCCTATTGAGGCTCCCGGCCATGCTCTCCCCTCGCTCTTCTGCCTCCTGACTGACCCGGGTGCTTCCCCAAGTGCCCTTGTGTGCTGTGCTGCGTCCCCTCCTCTTGGGGACTGGAATACAACTTCTTGTAATGGCCTCACTGTGTCATCACTCAGACACCTCTACAAATTAAAGCCAAGGTACAATCAAAACACTGAATGATGGACATTTCAAGGATTTTTATTTTTCACGGTTACAGAAACGCTGCAATGGCCGTCTATCTATGTGTGTCTTTGTACATATATGTGTGTGTATTCCTCGAGGAGGTGGAACTACCAGGTGGTAAGGACTTCATTACTCACTGATCTCCGTGGACAATGCCCCTCCCAAGCCCAGGCCCTGCTCCCCTTGCCTTGCTCATTCCACAGCTATTTTTTTTTTTAAGATTTATTTTTATTGTTTTTGACAGAGAGAGAGACAGAGACAGAGAGAAGGGGGAGGACTCAGAACAGTCTCCATAGGTGCACATCATTGGTTTTTCCACATAGTTTCATTCTACAGGTGGGTGGGGCTGCACAGGGCAGGAACTGGGCCGGGGTCTTACCCCAGTGAGAACCGAACTGGGGGCACTCCCCAGTTCAGCATGTGGGTCAGCACAGGCTCGGGCCGGGATTCCATCCTCGGTCCCCGGGGCTGCAAAGTGAGTGCCTAACCCACTGAGCCATCCCGGCTTCCCCTCCACAGCTATTGAACCACAGAGTAAATGAGACTCATTCTCAGAGGGGGCCCCAGAACAGTTTGGTAAGCAACAGAGAGGCTCTACGGTGTAAAACATGTCCCCTGTCTGTCATCAGTCCACCTGTCTCCTGAATTGCCTCCCATTGGCACCAAGAGAGGTTTCCCTGGAAAGTAGAACATCTCAGCCAGAAAGTCAGCATGAGCTCTGTCAGTCATGCTGCAAGGAAAGAACATGGATTTGGGGGTCAGAAGATCCGTCTGTGTGATGTGGGGCCTGTGACTTCACCTCTGTGAGTCTTGGTTTCCTTACCTCCCACAGCGACTGTCAGCAGGTACACATTACACATAGTAGTAGAATAATGTCTGTAAAGCCCTTCACACGCACAGGTGCTAACAACAAAAACAGAGCTTGCTGTGGATGACCCATTTGCCCCTGCAGAGTGGCTCTCTCTTCTCCACCCCGGGAAGCACCTGTGCTTCTCTGTGCTCTGACTTCCACCTGGGTCTGTTCAATGGAAACACTGGCAAAAGACTGGTGTGTAGAGGAAGAGAGCGGGAACAGGCTTCCCCGACCCTCTGGGCTGGGTTGACTGTGTTCAGTTCTACCAAAAGCCACAGCTCCCTTCCTGCAACTCCACAGCTCTCACCACTCCTCCCCATCACCCCTGCAGGCCAGGGTTTTCTGCTATTGTTGCTAGGCCCTGGGTGCCCCTCCACCCCTTCACCCTGCCGATCCCTTGGAAGATGAAGGCCCTTCATTAGACTCTCTCTCCTGTTGCCCTATCCGGTTGCTGGAACCTTGACCGAAGGCAAGGAATCAGTTTCCCTAATTTTATCAAGGGGTTCTCATCGTCTGTCCTTCACCCCAGCTGCAGACAGAAAGCCCCTGTATCCCAAAGGATAACCGGTTTGGGGAAGTCTCCAGCGGTGTGGAACGAGACCCCGGTTGAGAGGAGGAGTGTCTGCCGCCTGCCCAGCTGAGTCCCACAGGTAGCAGCCCTGACGCCCCCATTTTCTCCCTGAACTTTGCAAGATCAGGGTCTTGTCTGCCCAACCTCCTTTCACCAGCCCAAGTGCCCAGACTCTGGGGCCCTGACTCACACTAATAAACCCGCCCAGGACCAAGTGAAACGTCATAGTCACTGATCCTGAGCTGCAGGAAGGCTGATGTCAGCTGGTCAGTTCTCTTTCCGGAATTAGTAGTAATAACAGTGATCAGATACTGAACACCTACTCTGTGCTTAGCCACTGCACTAGAACTCCCATTCCTTCAGAATATATTTATTAAGGGTCTACTATATGTTGGTCACCACTGTAGGCCTTGGGGATACAGCAATGAGTACACAGATGAGTATCTGCCCTATTGGAACCCATGGAGGTGGGCTTTTGTAGCTCTGGTTACTCCTAGAATAAGGATATTGAAGTCCAGAAACTTCCAAGGGCACTCAGCTGGTAAGTGGCTGAACTAGGACCTGAACCGAGGCTTCCCAGCAGGAACCATCATCTTAGAAAACTACAGAAGGTTTGGGAAGAGCCAAACGCAGCTCTCCAGAGAGAGGATCTGAGAGGAGAATGCACAGAGCTTAGGGGAGGGGTTACAAGGCTCCCATCTGTATTCCAGATGCCTGTGGTCACTAAAATACAGGGTCAGGAGTCCAGGGTGACACAGCCAAGGAAGGACGCTCTGTGAAGCGAAGCTTCTAGTTATTACTTGTTTGTAATTTCCTTCTTGACGTAAAATTTGTGAGTCATGGTCTCAGATCTTGTCTTGGTTTCACAATCCACACAGATGATTACAGACACTATTGTGTCTCCTGCCAGCACATTCTTAACAGTCATCCTCACCCCCTATTTGGGATTTATTTTGGAACGTTGGTGGGAACAAGGCAGGAAAAAGGTAAGCATAAGACCCTATGCTCCGAGACTCAAGGGGCAGTCATGCCAAGGGTCTAGAATGGCTGAACTACTTGTCAGAGGTCCCTCTCCCCAAACACATGCAAGGACCCATTTCACTGAGCATCTACTATGTACAGACAGTGAATTAAGCAAAGTTGAAGAATGATTAAAAGTAAGACCCTACATCGACTGGATTCAAGTTTCAGCTCTACCACTTTCTGGCTGTGTGGCTTCAGACAAGTCAATTCACTTCTCTGAGCTGAGCCTCAGTTTCCTTGTTGGTTAAATGGTGGAAATAATGGTGCCTACCTGACAGGGTTGCTATGATGATTAAATGAAACAACACATCTAAATGCTTAGAAGAGAACACAGCACAATGTGAGTATGCAAAAAATGTTAACAGTTATTACCATCATCAAATGCAAGTAGAGAAACAAACATGTGACATGTGCACATCACATTTGTATATTTATAAGAATAATTTAACTGTAATACAGATGGATACTCACGGTAATCAGTTTTATCCTTCATGTTTTGCTCTTTAGCATTTACACGGCATTATCATTAGCATTAATTTGTTAGATCCCTACCTCTTTGGAGTCTCAGTTCAAATATGTCCTCTTTAGAGGATCCTCCCCAACTGCCCAATCTAATCAGAAATGCACTCCATCTCTACCTCACCTCCCTTTTTATTGTCATCATAGAATTTGTCATTCTCTGGCATTTTCCCATTGATTTGTTTACCAGTTTGTGACCAGCCTCTCTTATAAAAATGTAAGTTTCCCTGAGAGCAGGAGCCTGACACTCCGATCTCTCCTCAGTCTCAAAGTCAAGTAGGATGCCCGGCACACAGTAGGTGCTTAAAAAATACTGTTCGGAGAACAACAAATACATTCCATCTTCCCAGCAGCCCTCTTGAGGCACCACTATCTCCTTCTACAGAAGAAGGTGACTGAGGCTCAGCCAGGCAAGCTGATTGGATGCTGAGCCTCAGGCTTGCCTGTCTTAATCACCAAGTTGGCTCCTCTTTGCATCTGAGTTGTGCCCCAGAGAGTGATGGGATGAGGCAGTAGCTGTCAGAGTTGTCTGTGCCCGTCCCTGCTCCTGGTACCACATGGTGTAGAAACAGCATCCAGATTATAGAGCAGGAGGTCTGCTTCCCAATTTTATCCCTGATGCGTTGGGTGACTATGAATGGGCTGCTTCTCCTCTCCTCACTTGGCCCCAGTTTCTCATCTAGAAAATAAAAGGGGTAGTAGAATAGGTCAGAGGGTTGTTTTTCAACTGAGATATTCACCTACCCTAAACGATCCAAGGTTTTTTTTTAATACTTTCTTTTATTACTGAGTCTTTTTAAATTTTTATATGCAGATCCAATATATAAATTAGGTAAAAGTGGGGCTGTTCAGAGTGGAGGGAGTGGCTTGAGAACCCCACCTGCTTAGTGTAGCCCCCCAGCCTCATGAACTCCTCCCCCCCACCCATCCTCAGTGGTTCCTGAGGCACTTCCACAGAATCCCAGGACCTGGAGAAACCACTGGGCGAGAATCACTCTTTAGGGAAAGCTGGGATGGCTCAGCGGGTTAAGCGCTCACTTTGAAGCCCCGGGGACCAAGGATCGAATCCTGGCCCTGGCCCATGCGGACCCACGTGGACCCACATGCTGAACTGGGGTGTGCCCCCAGTTTGGTTCTTGCGGGGGCCTATGTGGGAGGCTCCCGGCCCAGTTCTTGCCCTGCACAGCCCCACGCCCACCTGTGGAGTAAAACTATATGGAAAACTAATGCTGTCAACTATTGAGACTGCTCTGGACCCTCCCCCTTCTCTCTGTCTCTCTGTCTCTGTTTCTCTCTGGCAAAAATCAATAAAATAATTCTTAAAAAGAATCACTCTTCAGGGTCCCTCCCAAGGTGCATCTAGGGAGTGGTGGGGGGCCCCAACTTGCCGATGAGAGTTGTTCCTTGACCTGCAGTCCAGCTGCCTCCCCAGGGTCATGAGAAAGAAGGCCAGGGCGGGCTCAGGGCGCAGGAAGTGGAGCCGGCCAGCTGGGAGGCAGTGACAGGCGCTGGTACTGTGGCCTCCTGGATGGGCTGGTGACATCACAGCCCAGGAAGCAGCTGCCCGAGAGGCCCTCACTGTCTCTCAGTCCTTCTCTGGGAAAAATCAGCCACCAGCTGTTGCAGTCCTCTTCTCACTCTCTCACTGTTCTGGGTCGTCTCCCACAAAACCATCATCTTTGGCGGCAGCAGCCACTTCCTCTCATTAACAACCTACTATGTGCCCAAACTGCACAATCCTTTACAGAACAGCTCATAATGACATGCATTCCCTTAGCTCACTTAATTCAATCATCACATTAACATTATGAAGTAGGGACCAGTATCATCCCCATTTTACAGACAATGAAACTGAGGCACAGAGGGGCAAGAAAGGTTTCACAAGTTCATCCAACTGGTAAGTGCCAGAGCCAGGATTTGAACGTGGGTCTATCTGACTCCATCTATACTCCTTTCATGAATGATCTCACTGTCGGATTCAAAGCAAAACAGTGCCACGTGGAGATTTCTTCATACATGGCAAGGTGAGGCTGTACATTTCAAACCCAGTTTTATAATTTGTTTGTTTTTATTAATGGTTATTCCTGGCCTGTTACCCAGGCTGAGTCTTAGGATGCATGGAAAAGGCTTAGTACACTTACACTGCCTGGCGCTCCACAGATGTTAGCAAATTACTATGACTCTCCCCATTTTACAATGAAGGAAACTAAGGCTCAGAGAAGCAAAGCCCATTAATCAAGACCACTGAATACAGAGGTACCAAAGCCTGGTCTGTGAGACCCAAAAGTCAAAGCTGTTTTACTTTAAGCCCTGAATTTCTTAGCCACGATCAGCCTCCTGCTCAACTCTTATCTTAGTCTCCTAAGGCCACTGCATCAAACTCACTGACTTAAAGTAACAGAAATGTATTCTTTCACAGCTCTGAAGGCCAGCAGTCCAAAATCAGGGTGTCAGCAGGGTTGGTTCTCTCTGGAAGCTCTACGGGAGAATCCATTCCATGACTCTCTTCTAACCTGTGGTGACTGCCACCAGTCCTTGGTGCTGCGTGGCTTGGAGCTTCATGACTCCAAATCTCTGCCTCCTTCTTCACTTGGTTTGCTTCTCTTTGTGTCTCAGATCTCACTGTCCTTTCTCTTATAAGTAAGGTAACCAGACGTTCCGCTTTTGGCGGGACAGTCCCGATTTTTAACAATTTGTTCCTCGTCCCACGGCATTTTTAAAAAGTCCCGATTTTTGGAAAGAATGCACGACAAGCTAGGGAACGGCGGGAGATAGACCCAATTTTTAATCAAGAACACCCCACCCCCACCCCCCCGGTCAATGGTGTCCCGCTTTACCAATGTTAAAATCTGGTTACCTTACTTATAAGGACCCTAGTTCTTGGATTTAAGTCTCACCTTACATATAGGATGTTCTCATTTTGAGATCCTTAATTATGTCTGTAAATATTCTATTTCCAAATAAAATATTTGGTCACACGCACAGGTACTGGGATAAGAACTTGGACATATCTTTTTAGGGACATAATTCAACCCACTATGTCACCACCACCTCCCTGTTCAGCAAAATTTCATTGAGCATGAACAACGTGCCATCCAGGGACACAGCAGGCATATTGCGCTAATGTTGTCCAGTCTAGAGGGAGAGGCAGACAGTATCAGGAACGGTGGAGTGATTTTAAAACTAAGTATAGAAATGAAGAACATAAACCCACAAAAGAGAGTAAATAATGTCTGGGATAGAGTAAAGCGGGGAACATGGTATATGTCCTATCAAGCAATAGCCATTTATTAAACTATTTTTTTTTTAAGATTTATTTTTATTATTTTTTGACAGAGAGAGACAGAGAGAAGGTGGGGGGGATGGACCAGAGCAGAGTCCATAGTTGACAGCATTAGTTTTCCATATACTTTCACTCCACAGGTGGGAGCGGGGCTGCGCAGGGAAGGAGCTGGGCCAGGAGCCTCCCACATAGGCCCCAGCAAGAACTGAACTGGGGGCACACCCCACTACAGCATATGGGTTCGGATGGGCCAGGGCCAAGATTCGATCCTCAGACTCTGGGGCTGCAAAGCAAGTGCTTAACCCACTGAGCCATCCCAGCTTCCCCTAAACTTTTTTTTTTTTTTTTATCTTTTCACATTTATAGAGAGAAATTATCTTTTTGTCTTCAGTGCATATTTATTTCTATTTTACTTTTGACAGAGAGAGAGAGAGACAGAGACAGAGACAGCTAGAGAACCGAACTGAGGGAACTCCCCAGTTCAGCATGTGGGTCCTGCCTGGGCCGGAGCCGGGATTCGATCCTCGGTCCTCGTGGCCTCAAAGCGAGCGCTCAACCCGCTGAGCCGTCCCGGCTTTCCCCCAACTTTTTTTTTAAGATTTATTTTATTGTTTTTGACAGAGAGAAAGAGAGAGAGGGGGGTGGGGGGAGGGCCCAGAGCAGTCTCCATAGTTGTACGTATTCGGTTTTTGACATGGTTTTCTTCCACACAGGTAGGAGGGGCCACGCAGGGCAGGAACTGGGCTGGGGGCCTCCCACATGGGAGGCACATTCCCTAGAGCCAGGGGCCAAAAAGGGGGATGAGAACTGAACTGGGGGCCTCCTGCATGGGAAGCACACCCCTGTTCAGCATATGGGTCCAAACGGGCCAGGGCCAGAATTTGATGCTTGGTCCCCGGGGCTACAAAGTGAGCGCTTAACCCCCTGGGCCATCCTGGCTTCCCCTCATTATTAGTTTTAAGTGAAATCACCCAAGCATTTGGTCAGCAAATATTTATCGAATATTTTCTGTGTGCTAGGCACATCATGTACAGTAAGGGGCTGGCAAAATGCCTGGCACCAAAAAACATTTAATAAATGTCAGTTCTTGTCCTCTTTTCCCTAATTCACAAGTTAGGTAAAAGTTCAAGAGAAATCCAAGACAGGTCACAAGGCAGGCCCGGCTCAAAGCCAAATACAGAGCCCTAGTTCTGCGTGTTTAGGAATAGTGAGGACATGGCCAGATAGGTCTGCAAATGCTTCCTGGGGGGAATGGGCAGACCCTGGAGGAAGGGAAGGAGAGGAGGGAAGACCCCATGTAGCAATGGTGGTGTGAGCATAAGACTGGGGTGAGGAAATCGGTTGATAAGAAAAGGAGGTCTGGGCCAAATGGTGACCCTTGCTGTAGGATTCTGGGGAGCAATTGAAGCATCAGTGAAAGTTATTTGTAGAAACTTTCTAAATCTAACACAAAAAAATCAAGGGTGGGCATAGATGAGAACATACTTAACCATATCACAAGCATTTGCATTTCTTTAAATTTTGCTCCAACTTTGGCATCCCTTTATATGCAGAACATTTTCCATAGGGAATTGCTCCCTACTTTTCTATGACGTTCAGCTTGGCTGCTTTTCCTATTCAATTTTTATTTCTATTTCCTTGAAGGCAGGGGCTATATCTTTAGTCACCAGTACCTCCCTGGTGACAAGCACAGTGCTTGGTATATAGTTAAGTGCTCAATAAGCATTTCATTAAATAACTTACTTTTTATATTTCTATTTTGCATAAGAGCATAACATTTTGAGTGATGTGCTAAAATTCATGTTTCCTGGTCTGGGGCAACTATAATACTGATATTCACAATACACAAGCCAGGCAGAATTGTTGAGTTGGAGAAAGCGACCGCAATGACCAGCCCGGAATCTAGTAGAACAGAGTGGCACAGTGGCCTTGCTAAATGAAACTTACGAACTCTCAGGCTGTGTTGTAAACCCATTAGGCTGTATTGCTTTAAACTCGGGTCAGCCAACCAAAGATGGATGCAAAAGACTTTCTTTAAACAAGCCAGCAGCTTGAGACTTGAAGTAGAACGAACAGAAAGAGAATTCACAGGACTCAACCTTGTCTTCTGGCTGGAGCCCTTGAGATGGGAGGATGCGGCTAGGCTAACTCTGTGTTGAGATAAGAAATGGCAGCTTCTTTAAGGTTTATTTTGTTTTGGGAGCCACCAGATCCAGTGGGCGTGTCATGGCTTGAAATAGAAGCATCTCAAAAGGCCTGTGAATCATTTCTGAGCTCCGGCTTGCAAGGTTTCATATCCTGTTCTCGGAGTTACCTTGGGTGCTGTGTGTCTGTGTGCATGTGTGTATTGTTTTCGGGGTTGTTTGCTTAGGATTTGGTTTTGAAACTTTTACTTTCTTTTAATAGCTTTGCTTTTTTTTTTAAGCTGGAAGAATTTTTCAAATGGCATTGCGAGAAAGTTCAAACTCTGGAATGATAAGTCTCTGGAAGAATTTGGATTTTGTGAGGGGAATTGTTTGTATTTGGTATGAATCACCCAGTAACTGATTTGTGCAGTGAGAAGATCTTTTGGAAAGTTTTTAGGTCAACCCCCTTATTGTACACATGGGGAAACTGAGGCTCAGGCAGGGAAAGGCGTTCTGCTGAGGCCAAACAGCATGTTAGTGGGTATGATGGGTCCCAAATGCAGATACAACTCTTGGAACCGGTTTTGGGTTTGCAAGAAGCTTCCAAGCACCCACTCTACATTCAGCTGGGCACCTCTTCTGGATCAGTAAAGAAACAGAAAGGAAAAAAAGCATTCTGAGGAGTCAGAATTCACTAAGTATAGTTATAGAAGGATGAGGAAAGGAGTGAATGGAGGTAGTTTATATGCACTACCTCGTTTAACCCTCCCCAGACCTCATGCGAGCATGGTTCTCAGCCAGTGTTAACTTTGTCCCCAGGGAACATTTGGCAAGGTCATAGCTTAGGAAGGAGGGTTGCTATTGGCATCTCATAGGTTGAGGCCAGGGATGCTGCTAAACATCCTATAATGTGCAAGACAGCCCCCACAAAAAAAATGAGTTACTTGCCCTAAATGTCACAGTGCCTGACAACCCCTGCTAGATGAAGGACATTTGTCTATACATCCCAATTTAACAGCTGAGAAAGCTGAGGCTCGAAAGTACACCTACACCCTAGCCTAGTATGTGATCCCGAGCAAATTACTTAACCTCTCTGTGCCTCAGTGCATCTGTTTCCTCATCTATAAAAGGAAGATAACAGTATCTCTATCAATGGTTATGATGATTAAATAAATTAATATTTGCAAAGCACTTAGAACCCTGACCAGCACATGTTAAGTATTATATGAGTATTTGTAAATAAATAAAGACTCGTAATTGTAATGAAAGCCTGAGGACACTTAAGGGCACAGGAGCTGGAAGATGAAAGACCTTCTGGGGTGTTGGGCCCTGAGAGCGGGTGAGGCACATGGCTGTCCCTCTGCCATGATGTTTTCCTTCCCAGATACTGCTACCTTAAATGCAGCTTCATCTTTCTATGTTAAAGTGATATGCACTGTTCAAGATGAATAGTTTTGGCTAGTCTGACACAGTACGCCACTCTGCATCCTCAGTACGTGTTCAGGATAAATTAGTTTGTCTGCCCTCCCAGCCAGTCATCTTCCCTTCAGAAACCCTAAACCATCAGTCATGCCCACACCAGCCAGTACCACCTAAAACAGGCCTCCGGCCTGGACCAGCCCCCAGCCCAGCCTCACCTTGCACCTCACTTCAGGACCTGCTGCTGATTTTCCCACCTGCAGCTCTGACAGCCCTTGTACCCAGCCTGAGGCCTAGCTCCTGCTTTTCTGTTTTGACTCCCTAATCCTGTCCTCAATCAGGGATCAGATTCCCCCACTGGCTGTGGACACCTGCCACTTCTCTGAGTGATGACCATGCGCAGGCCCCAAGGCCCAACTAGCTTCTCAGCCCAGCTCTCTCAGTGAGCACTAGGCCCTGGGGAAGAAACCAGACCAAAAGGTGTTACGAGAGCAGAGGCAGAAAAAGCCAAAGGAGGAGTCACCCATGTCTCTCCTGAAACCCACCTTACAAGTCTATTCCTTATACATAGGTGCCTTTTAAGCTAAGTGTCTTACATATCTACAACAGTTCTCCCCAGCTGTGCCCACTCCCCCACGCCCAGATCTCACTGAGCTAAAAATCAAGGTGTCAGCTGGGCTGTGTCTTTTTCTGAAGACTAGGAAAGAATCCATGTCCTTCTCTTTTCCACTTCCTAGAGACTGAGACATTCCTTGGTTCATGGCCCCTTTCTCTATATTCAAATCCAGCAACAGAACCCCTATATTTCTATAGGCACATCTTTTACTCTGGCTCTTCTGCCTCCCTCTTCCCCTTTTAAGGACCCTGTGATTACATTAGACCCAACAAGATAATCCGGGATCAGATCCCTACAGCCAGCCAATTAGCAGGTTTAACTCCATCTGCAACCTTAATTCCTCTTTGCCAGGTAACCTAACATTCACAGGTTCCTGGGATTAGGAGGTAGACATCTTTGGAGGGCTGTTAATCTGCCTACCACATTAACTGATGGGGGAGTGATGGGGGCCATGACAATCCAGAGAGTGCACAGTCCTTCTAAAGGGGACAGCTGACACTCAGCCCCAGCTGATGTCATCAAGCATGAGTACATGGTCTCTGTGGCTGCCTCTGCCCACATTTCAAAGGAAGCTGGAAAGTCAGAATTTCAGGTGCAGTGTTAAACTTTTGAAATCACTGGGGAAAGCCCCCCACCCCAAAAAAAAATTCTCATAGGCTAGATTTGGCCCGAGGCCACCCAGGTGTGACCTGTGGATTCACCTCCACTCCGTCACTGATGGGCCATCAGCCATGGTGAGATGATAAGATGTTCTCTGGCATTTATGGGCTCTGCAGGCCCTGGGGGTAGAGGAGCCAGCTGGGCCTGGAGGTGGGGGGAATGTGGGGACTGCAGGTGGTGCCTGGGGGAAAGTTTAGAGGGAGAAGGGACCAACCATTTCCCTAAGGGACCAACCATCACCTGCAGGAAGCAGTGATGCATCAAAGGGTACAGGAAATCAGGCAGAGGCCAATCTGAAGAAATCAACCAGAGTAAGGCAGACTTTATGCCTCGTGGCTTCAAAGCAAATCAAGCACACCCTTTCTAATTTCAAAAACGATCAGTTCTTCCCTTCCCCCTGCCAAAAACTAGCAATATTGGCTGGCTGTGAGGAGACCGGCAGCCTGGGGGATGTGGGGGATGGGGGTGGGATTTTCACCTTATGCCTTTTCATGTTTTATGAATTTTGAATCAGGTGAAAGTGTTACCTATTTAAAACATTAAATTAAAATCTTTTCATTCATTTAAAATCTTTTAAAATACAGGGAAGCTGGGATGGCTTAGCGGGTTGAGCACTCTCTTTGCAGCCCCCGGGGCTCGAGGATTGAATCCTGGCCCGACCCAGGCGGTCCATGTACTGAACTGGGGTGTGCCCCCAGTTCAGTTCTTGCCGGGGCCTATGTGGGAGGCTTCTGGCCCAGTTCCTGCCCTGCGCAGCCCGGTGCCCACCTATAGAGTGAAACTATATGAAAAACTAATGCTGTCAACTATGGTGACTGCTCTGGGCCCTCCCCCTTCTCTCTGTCTCTCTGTCTGTCTCTCTCTCTCTCTGTCAAAAAACAATACAAATAAATCTTTTTTTTTAAAGATTTATTTATTGTTTTTGACAGAGAGACAGAGACAGACAGAGAGAAGGGGGAAGGCCCAGAACAGTCTCCATAGTTGCACATCATCGGTTTTTCCACGTAGTTTCATTCCACAGGTGGGCGCGGGGCTGCACAGGGCAGGAACTGGGCCGGGGGTCTCGCCCCAGTGAGAACTGAACTGGGGGCACTCCCCAGTTCAGCATATGGGTCAGCAATGGCCGGGGCCAGGATTCGATCCTCAGTCCCCAGGGCTGCAAAGTGAGCGCCTAACCCACTGAGCCATCCCGATTTCCCAAAAATAAATCTTTTAAAATACAATAGTTTACATGGAAGAGAAAGTCATGAGTTCATTTGTCATGGTGATTATATTGCACTTCCAGGAAAATGATATCTGGACCTCATTGCAAGATGGTTTAGAAACGGTGAAATGTTAATAAATGTGGCCAATTACTATGGATCTATCATCCTGAGTGCTGCCTTTCCTCATCCCCACATGCCAGGACTCGAATAAACCGGGCTGTTGTCTCTTTGAGTTCTATTCCATTCTTAATGGCAAAAAGTTAAGGTTCTAGAGTCAGGCTGTTTACCCATTGCACAAGGGATGACTCTGAGCAACTTACTTAACCTTTCTGAGCCTCAGTTTTCACATCTGTAAAATGAGGGTAATAAAACCAACTTCATGGGTTGTGATAAAGCACTTGCCACAGCACAAAGTCGGTGTCCATAAATGCTGACCCTTACTATGAACCATTTTTGCCATTCTCCTTTAACTTTGTTTCTTTGAATGGGGGAATTATTAAAACTATAATAACTTAAGACATGTAAGGTAGGTGATCTAAACTGAAGTGAATTTAACCTCTGGTCCCCCAAATCCTTACAACCACCCTCTGAGCAGAGTATCATTGTCTCCATTTCTTTTTTATTTTTTTTAAAGATTTATTTTATTGTATTTGACAGAGACAGAGAGAAGGGGGAGGGTCCAGAACAGAGCAGTCTCCATAGTTGTAGGTCATCAGTTTTCATTCCACACAGGTGGGCAGGGGCTGTGCAGGACGGGAACTGGGCTGGGGGACTCCTGCATGGGAGGCACACCCCCTCGAGCCAGGGGCCAAACCAGGAGGCAAGAACCGAACTGAGGGCCTCGCACATGGGAAGCACACCCCAGTTCAGCATATGGGTCTGCATGGGCCGGGCCAGGATTTGATCCCACTCTCCAGGACTGTAAAGCAAGCCCTTAACCCTCTGAGCCATCCCGGCTTCCCCTCCATTTCTAAATCAGGAAACTGAGGCTAGAAGAAGCTAAGTCAGCTGTTCAAGCACACTGAGACTGAATACAAGATAAGGGCTTGAACCAGGTTTTCAAGATTCCAGGTTCCAAGACTTTCAACTTAAGTCTGTCCTAAAGTGTAATTATAAAACAGCAGGGCTGAGTGGGACAGTTGGCTTTTGGTTTGTTAGTTTGGTTTGAAAATAGTTCCTCCCCGCATCATGGCCCCAGATCCAGTAGATTCCAAGGTGGGGGTCAGGTCAGGTCTCTGGCTTATATTCTGCCCTCAGCTTTGGAGCCAAGTTCCTTGGTCCCTCGGGAGGGAGACCGGGTTGGGGAATGGGTATCAGAGCGTGGGGGTTGCTGAGGATGACCCTGACCAAGCTGCTGCCTGAGATTTCTCACGAAGGAGGCTCTCGCAAGTATCCCAAATCCAACCCAGGCTCTCTGCCACTGCCCCCTGACCCTCGTCATCTACTCATCTAAGAAACAGTTGCTGCAGCTTGAAAATATGTCTGGCATCAAACTTGTGAGTTAAGTACCCCCCCCCCCCGAAATATGCAGAGCACTGTCGAAGCAACCTCTAGGAAGCTGAATTGCCCAGAGGGCTAGAGCACAGGTTTGTAGGTTTGAAACGTGGCTCTTCCACTTCCAGCTCAGTAGCCTTGGGCTTCACCTTTCTGAGGTTTTTACACCTGTGAAGTGGGATAATAATAGTGTCTGTCACAAAATTTGTTGAGAGAATTCTCTTCCTTTTATAAGGAACTTGGTATAATTTACATACCATAAAATTCATCTGCTATAAGTATACAAAATGTTTTTTTAGCATAGTTACAGGGCTGTGCAACCGTCACCACATTAATTTTAGAGTATTTTTATCACCCCCCCCAAAAAAAACCCCCACTGTACCCATTAGCAATCACTCTCCTTCCTAGCCTTAAGCAACCACTAATCTACTTTCTGTCTCTATAGATTTACCTTCTCTGGAAATTTTACGTAAATTGAATCATACAATATGTGATCCTTTGTTTCTTCTTTCATTTTGCGTAATTTTTTAGGTCCATCCATGTGTCGCATCTGTAAGTAGTTCATTTCTTTTTTGTTGCTGAATCATATATCATTGTATGAATATACCACATTTTGTTTATCCATTCCTCGGCTGAGGAACCTTTGAGTTGTTTCTACTTTTTGGCTATAATGACAAGGCTGCTATGAGTATCTCTGTACAAATCTTTGAGCACACATGTTTTTTTTATAGATACCTAGAAGGAGAATTGCTAGATCATATGATCAATTTATGTTCAACTTTTTAAGAAACTGCCAAATGGTTTTGCAAAGTTTTATATTCCCTTAAGCAATGTATGAGGGTTTGTTGAGAGAATTAAATGAGATAATTATCATAAAGTGCTTAGCACAGTGCCTGGTCATAGTGAGTTTTCAATAAATGATAGTGATAACAGAGGTATTAATAGAATCAGCTATCACAATACCCACAGTACTGGTACCTCCTTCCCTGAAAAAGAAGTGGCTCTCTAAGAGACAATCATTTTGATGTATTTATTTACGCTCTTAGCCTGTCATTTAAGGCACTCCATATACCCCACTTCCATCTACTTATTTATTCAATTGTAGTTAGCATGCATCCCACCCTCTAGCTTCTGCCCAACCAAGCTGATCGGCACCTTTACTCACATCATTCTCTGAGCTCTCCCTCCTGCCTTCTCTTTATGTATCAGAATCCCCATGACCTTCAAGACTCAGCTCAAATATCCTTTTCTCTCTGAGATCTATCTTGACTTTCTAACTAGATCAGCACTGTCCAATTGGTAACCACTGGCCATACGTAGCTAGTGGGCATTTGAAATGTGGCTAATCTAAACTGAGCGAGATGTGCTGAATTGTAAAATACACATCAGATTTTGATGACTTAGCATGAAAAATAATGTAAAGTTAATAGTTTTTTGTATTAGTTACATGCTCAAGTAATATTTTGGTTACAGTGGGTTTGGTGAAATACATTATTGAAATTAATTTCACCTGTTCTTACTGTTGAAAAATGTGGCTGCTAGACAATTTGAAATTATATATGTAGCTCATATTTGTGGCTGCATCATAGTTCAGTTGGCCAGCATCAGTCTGAGGGGTCCTCAAACTTTTTAAACAGGGGGCCAGACCGCTGGAGGGCCAGACTGCGGGCCCAGAACGAGTTGGCTGCTAAGCAGGACAGGCAGTGGCGGCAAAAACACCCAGCGGGCCGGATAAATGTTTTCGGCAGGCCGCATGTGGCCCAAGGGCCGTAGTTTGAGGACGGCTGGTAGACCATCAACATGCCAACAGTTGCTATTTACTGAGCATCTATTTCTTACATTTTTATATCTATTATCTGACATAATGCTCAGCACAATCCTGGGGGTAGATATTATGGATTATCTTCTTTTTACAGATGAGAAACATAGGGAGAATGTGACCTTCCCAAGATCGCATAGCTGGACACGAGCAGATTCAGGATTCAAACCAAAGTTGTCTGATTCCAAAACCCATAGTCTTCCATGGGATTTTGCTGCAGACTATTAAAGCACCCAAAGCTTTGGGGGTCTCCCTGGGGTGTCTCTAGCTGGAATTAGAACAGCTCTGCATGCTAATGAATCATGCTAATCAGAAACTCTGATTGAATGCTTGTCTTTCATCAATACAAAATGAGAAAGCAAATTAATATAAGCAACGTATTTAGAGTAAATCGAATCTTGGGATCTGTGGGTGGAATAAAATGTTGATGACCACTGACTTAAACAAATATCTCATTTTGCAGATGGGGATACTGATGGCCAAAGAGGAGAAAGAATGTGCCCAGGGTTGTCCAGGAGTGGCACAGGAGAGCCAAGTGTAGCTGCTGGCTTACAGGAACCCAAGCATGCACCTCAGTCTTTGCATGGAAGATCCCTGCCCCCAGCCACCTGGAGGACCTTTGTCTTGAACCAGACCCCTTCCTCTCCCAAGCCTGTCCCAAGGACTAGAGAGGAGGGGGCCAGGAGACCCAACCCATTTCCCATCAGGGTCCCAAGGCCACCATCCGGTCCTGGGCCAGGAATTCCTTTCAGAGACTGAATTAAACTGAGCCAAAAATAATTCTGAACCCTTGGAGGCCTGCAAAAGCTCCTACTCCTACTCCACCCTGGTCTTCACATGTGTGTAGAATGAGGGATGTCAGTCCAGGTTCCCCCGCCCCAGACCTGAAGCGACTGTACTAAACCCAGCCGCATCCCCAAGAGCCAACCCTGCAGAACCATAGCCAGAGGCACAGAGAAGGAGCCACCAACACACACAAAGAGGTACAGAAGGTGTGCGAGACAAAGGGGGAAGATAAAGGATGGATGTTTAAATCAAGAGAAAGACGCTGAACGAGGAACGAAAAGACTAGAAATGGGGGCGGGGGGGCGGGGGGGACTGTGAAAAGGAGAATCAGAAGGGAAATAGGAAGAAATAGAGAAAGTAAACTGAGCACACTGAGCGAGGGGAGACAGAAAGCAAGGGCGCCAAAGAGGAGACCGAGACGACCCTGGGCGCCAGGAGACGCTCGGCCAGCGGGGGCGCAGGCGGCGCCGGGACCGTGGGGGTCGCGGGGGTCCCGGGGGCAGACCCTCCCCTGGGCGCCTCGCCCTGCCGCGGCGGTCCCAGCAGCCACATTCCTCCGGGTTTCCCACACACTCGCCATCAAAGAGCCCCCAAGCCCCAGCGTTTCCCGCGCCCCTCCCCCGCCAGCGCTGGAGAAGCTATTTTTCACCCCCTCCTGGCCTTTAATCTGTTGTGGGGAAAGAAAGCGGCTTTTGTTGGGCGAGGGGCTACGCGGGGGGGCGTGGAGGGGGCGCTGGCGATTGTGCGCCCCGCAGCTGCGCGCCTGAGGCCTCGGGGGTGGGGGCGCGGGGCGCGGGCAGGAGGGGCGCGGGGCGCGGGGCGCGGGCAGGAGGGGCGGGCCGGCCCGGGTGGGGGCGCGGGGCGCGGGCAGGAGGGGCGGGCCGGCCCGGGGGGGGGCGCGGGGCGCGGGGCGCGGGCAGGAGGGGCGGGCCGGCCCGGGTGGGGGCAGCCGGGGCGCGGGGTGCGGGCGGGGGAGGTCGCGGTGGGTGAGGGAGCGGAGGAAAAGGCCACCCGGGCGCACAAGCCCATTGTCCTGGCCCTGTTCTGCACCTGGCCTGGAGACTGGGGGGGAGATGCACGCATTACTGAAGGGGGCACCGAGGGCTGCACACGCAGAGGGGGTCACATACTCCGGCAGGGGGGCACAGCACTCAGCGAGGCGCACCGCGCGTCTAAACAGACTGCAACCCTCAGGGAGAGGGACATTCAGCAGAAGCCTAAGCACACAACCCTCAAGGACAGTCCCACACCCAGAGAGAGGCCAACAGCACACACTCAGGGAGGAACACACACAGAGAAGAACCCACTTACTCAGAGACTCACACCCACATGCATCATATGGGTCTGTGGAGCAAAATGGATTTCAAATACAAATTTACTTCCATTCCCAATTTCTCCTTAAGACGGGACCCCATTCTCCAGCATTTGCTTTCTTTCCTCCTCCCGTTGGTAGCCTGGCTCATGCTTCAAAACACAAGCTCTGGACTCAGGCAGCCCTGTCTTCCTCCCAATAACTGTGTGACCTTGGGCCAGTCACCTCACCTCTCTGAGCTTCAATCACTATGAGGATTGATGGAGATAATACATGTTCAGGTGCCTGGCATATTGTTGGCACTCAGCTACAGTTATCCTTTATAAATAAGCCTGCTGATGCGTGGGCCGCAGTAATGACACTCAAGGACAGCTTTGACCAGCAGGAGGCTCTCTCTGAGCTGCAGCGGCTGCTTCTGCTTTCTGGCACCCTGCATTTCCAGCTCACTGCAGAGTTCTGGCCTGGTTAGGGGTGGAGAAGCCCTTTCCTCTCTGGCAGGGTCAGCTCAGTCCCCAAGCTGGATCCCTCCCCTCTCTACCTGACTACCTCTCCTCACAGCCTTTGAATTGCTTGCTGCTGGAACGTAGGCCAACACAAGACAATATCTAGGCAGGGTAAACACTGCTTTCCAAGGACTTTTTTTTTTTTTTTTTTTAACCTACAGTACATCTTTTCTTGCCTTGGACTCCATCATCTTTCTGAAGGGTTTTTTAACTCTGTTAGTGGGAACCCAAATCCAACTGTCTGCATCTGTCTGTGGCAAAGACCATGATGCCTGAGAGTCAGAGTCAGAGAGTCGTCCAGCACAGCTTGCATTTGCGTTTTAAATCACCCAGTAAGTGGTTTCCTCAAAGTGATTCCTGGGGCGGATTTTAATTCAGTCCATTTTTACTAAGTGCCAGCTCTGTTCCAGGCACTGTGAGGGACCTGAGACCAGGAAGACAAATAGGACTGGACTACAAAGCAGATGAGCTCTATGCCCCATATGGTGGCTGGGCATGTTCAGTGAAACCATGAATGAAAGTGCTTAAGAAACAGCAAAACCACTGCAATATTTTCTTTTGCTTTTATTTGTTAAGTCTGAGTTAAACTCCCATATAACCTGCTGAAGCTTTGCAGCGTCTAGAAGTTCCAAACTTTTTCCTTAACAGAGAAATGAGGTTGTCCATGTCTGTCATCATTAGCCTAGAAATACTAGGGGTGAGGGAACTAGTCCTTGTGTACCTGGACACTATGCAGTTTGAATGTCTCCATCTTTGTCTGTGTCAATGTTTGAGCCACCAGCCTGGGTTCAAATCTTGATTGTTGGAGGTTTTTTTTTCCTATCAGCTATGTGGACAAATCTCTTTGAACTTCAATATCTTTATCATAATAATACCTACCCAAAAAAGACTCTGGAGAAGATTATACCAGATAGAAAATATAAAGCACCAGCACAGTGTACGTTCTCAGAAAATAAACTCTCCTCCTACTTCCCTGCGGTCTACCTCTCCCCCACCCTAGATGTCAATCTAGCCCCTTGAACAACCCATGGCCACCACCTACCTGCTGGAATAAGGTGTTAAGTAACTTTAGTGCTCTCTGAGTCTCTCCACTTAGAAAACAATGTTTTCCCCTAGTGTCTCCCAATACCTTAGTGTCTGTTTTTCTACCAAATGCATCCCTACCCACCCACCTCTTGCTTTCTTTCAGAGTGCAAGGCCCTCTCATCCAGCCCGTGGAGACCTTTTTATCTGAATAAAATAATATTAAATAATTAAAAACAACATCTGTGTTTTGATTCTTTTTTATTTGGACCTCGAGTGTGTAGTCGGCCCCCAAACTGCTGTTTGATAGTTAATGCGGCCCGCGGGCTGAAAAGTTTGGAGACCCCCTCCAATAGAAAACCCTCTCAGGTCCAAATTACCTTTCTAGGAGGTCCTTTGAAGGAGCAGAATAAAAAGCTTAGGCACCAAAGAACACTCTTTGAGACAAGCAGATCTGGTTGTAAATCTTGGATCTGCTACTTACTAGCTCTGTGACTATGGGGGAGAATATTAACCTCTTAGAACCTCAGTCTCCGTGCCAGAAAATGGGTCCATGAAATAATGTGCAAAAACACAAACAAGACTTAGCAAACAGTTAAGATTCACTGAAGAATGATGATGGTGAAGATGACACCAAGTACTTTTGAACTGTAGAATAGCTCATCTTAGAGGCCCCTGAAATCCCTACCCCTATAAGGACTTAGCTCCAGATGCTCCCTAGAGCCCCTTCTCAGTATTGCCCAGATCCCTGAAAACAGCAGAAACCACTGAACTCACTTGGTACCATTTATCCCACCCACCAGGGACAACTGTACATCATAGCACATAAAAATTACAGTATTTTAAGGTGACCAGTTTTTAACATTGGTAAAGCGGGACACCATTGACTGGGGGGGGGGGGGGAGTTCTTGATGAAAAATTTGGTCTATCTCCCGCCGTTCCCTAGCTTGTTGTGCATTCTTTCCAAAAATCGGGACTTTTTGAAACGCCACGGGACACTGGACAAATTGTTAAAAATCAGGACTGTCCCACCAAAAGCGGGACGTCTGGTCACCCTAGTATTGGTTCCCACAGCACTTTCCATTTGTCCCTTTTGACCCTCCCAGCTGTAAGGTGAACATTATTTTCCTCTCCATTTTACAGAGGAGACAACTGAGGCAGAGTGAGGCTAGCTAGTGTGCACAAGGATTTCAGTTAGCCTGGCCTTGCTTTTGAATTCCCTGAGCTTTCCTTGTATTACGGGAGTCTCAAACAGTATACAGTTAAAACATAGGTTTAGGCCTATATTCGCTGTATAAGACTACAGCCTCAGAAGTGGGGGGTAGTCTTATACAGCGAATATAGGCCTAAACTTACGTTTTAACTGTAAAATTAAGAGGGTCGTCTTATACGCCCGGTCGTCTTATATGCCGGAAAATACGGTACTTTAAAGTCTAGCCTAGCCTAGGGGAGTGTAGACAGCTACGAAGTCCTCAGCACACCTTTACAGGCCATTTTTTTTGAGCAAACAGGTAATTAGGAAATGCAGTGTGTGGAGGAGTTCTGAGACCACAGCAGGCCACCCTAATGCTGAGAGTTAGTGGGCAGAGCAGACAGGGAGCCAAAAGACAGGGAGGTCTGCGTCCTGTCTACACATCAGCAGCTGACATCCCAAGTAATCTTGGGCAAGTTTCTGAAGTTTCCTCGATCCCTCAACTCTCAACATAAATGGCAAAAAATAGGTAGATAGATAGAAGCTCAGTTAAGGCAAAAACACATCTGCAGTTCTCATCATCATTACTTTGGCTTTGAAATTGACAGTTCAGAGACCCCACCACCACCACTTTTTTAAAATTTAAACACAAAACAGTGTAACTTAAGGGTCCTGCCAACTCTTCAAAAAAAATCAGAGAGCACAACACTGATTTTTCCCCCTTTTCTCTCTCTCTCTCCTCTTTTTTTTTTTTAATTTTGGCAAAGAAAGATTCAGTTCCTGGAAAAGCTTACAAAATAATTCCTGACACTGGGAGGAGATAGTTAAAAAAAAAAAGTAAAAAGACGACTACATACATATATAGATGAAGGAAGGCGATGGAAAGAAAGAATAAACAAGAGGAAGAAAAGAAAGAGGGGGGAAAGACTTTAAAAGGCCCCAATTCAAGGAACGTTATCAAGTTCTCAGCATCTGCAATTCACAAGGCGCTGGCGGGTTGGGGCGGTGCAGACTCCGCCCCTTTCTCGGGTGTCGGGCGCTCATTGGTGGGGGCGGCCGTCGCCGGCCGGTGACTGCCTGAGGAAAGGTTGCCTGGGACACGCATCCCTGTGTGAACGCATGACGTCCCACCCTGGCGCCAGGCTGTCTGGGGCTGAGTCTTAGATCAACACAGCTGTGGGACCGGGACCCACAGCTGGGCAAAGGAGCGGATTCCTCAACAAAAAATAGGATTGTGAGAAAAGTTCTGAAACAAAAACAGCGCAGACAAAAGCCTTAATGACATCCTTTCATAAAAATAAAAAATGCAAGAGGGGGGAAAAGCTGGTAAAAGGAGCAGAACTGGGAACAGAAAGTTCAGAGGCATTTGGAATAAGAGGCTGAGGCCCCGCCACCACTAGACAAGTTACAGAAGGCCTGAGCTGGCCCTCCAGTAGCTGTTGGGAAAAAGAAGTATTTTGGGTTCAAAATTCACTCAGTGTTCCAACTTTAACCAGCTTCTTTCAGAATTAGAAACATAGGAGAGAATGCTTAAAGGTCTTTTGCTTGCCTCGTCCCCAGTTTTACAGTTAAGTGCGGCCCGGGAAGGAAGGAAATTAGTTCAGGGCCACACTACAAGTTATTGGCATGGCCAGGACAGAATTCTGCTTGCTAATTCCACTGTATCCCTCGCCTGCCTTAGGTCGCACAGCCCTGAAGAATTTCAGTCTGAAAGCATCTTGGGAAATAAATATAAGGTGCTTTGCCCATGGCTATACAATAAGGTGACCAGATGTTAACATTGGTAAAGCGGGACACCATTGACTGGGGGGTGAGGGGGTTCTTGATTAAAAATTTGGTCTATCTCCCGCTGTTCCCTAGCTTGTGCATTCTTTCCAAAAATCGGGACTTTTTAAAAACGCCGCGGAACATGGGACAAATTGTTAAAAATCGGACTGTCCCGCCAAAAGCGGGATGTCTGGTCACCTTACTATACAAGCTGGGGGCATCACTGGTAGTAATAGAGGAGGGAAAAGAAGGGAAGAGAAACTGGGAGGACCTGTGGACTGTGCACCTATCATGTGTCTGGCCTGTGCGAAGTCCCCAGGCCCCCAAGAGACGAACATCTGATGGAGAGAACATGTCAAGCACCTTGCAGAGAAGAGTCACTCGATAATTATTAGTTGAAGGAATGCAGTTGTTCTACTTAGGTCCATTTTATAAATTGGGAAGTTGAGGCACAGAGAGGTGAGCTACCCAAAGTTCACATAATTAGTAAAAAGGAATGGGGATTTGAACATAAATCTGCCTGGCCTTGAAGGCCATGATTTTTTCAGAACGTCCCGGGCTTTACCATTTTGCACAAAATCATGAAAATCTGCACAATAGGAAAGGAGAGCACTTTCTGTTTGGTCATTCAAGAGTCCTCATAGCCACCATTTTACCTTCCCATGACCAAATAGCTGGCTCTTCACTTGACATCTGTGCACATAACGACTGACTTGTTCACTCACAGGTTATTTTCCTCATTTGTCGGATACTAAAGAGGCTGTTCTTGAAAATATTCATATCTTTCAAAGACTTTTCTTTGGACACAGTGCCTTGTGAATGGCAAAGAACAAGACTTCAGGTCTGGCTCTGTCATCACTTGTGGTGTGACTTTGGACATGTTTTATAGCCCCACTTTGTGCCCTTTACCTTCCCACACTTGCCTGTCCAAACTTCATTAAGGCTTAGACTTTTAGAGTCAGAAAGGAACTTAAATAATCACTTGGCACCATCTCCCTGTTTTATTCACATGGCACATTAAGGCCAGAGTAGATAGGCTTGTTCAAGATCACATGACAAATTACTGGCAGGGCTGGGGTGTTGAACCTAGAGCTCCTGATTTCCAGGCCCATGTCCTTTTTACTATGACTATTTTGAGCTTCCATTGTCCTGTTAATCAGTGCCACATACTATAGAACTCTTAATTGTTTCCTGTCTTAATCTTGTCTCCCCTAATTGTGAGATTCTTAAGAGCCACTGCTTTATGTGAAGCAACTCCATAAATATTTACCAACTGATTGATTAAGGAAGCAACCTTGGGGGAATCCCACTTGGCCAGTTTCAAGATGGAAACCAGCATTTGAAGGCTGCAGATTCCCAAAAGTCCTGGGAAGTGATAAGAAGACAAAGAATACCGAATGCAATGTCCTGTTGCAATATGCAGCTTAACTTGCCTTTCCTGGGCTCTCAGAGCTGTAGCTATTTCAGCAAGGCTAAGAATAATCAAGTCCAGGTGGCCTGCCCTTCCATAACAGAAAGGGACAGACAACAGAGCGAAGAAAATTACCAAACTATTGTTTTTTGCATAGAGGTGTGGAGAGTGGGGGGAAAGGAGGAAAGGAAGCAAGAGTTAAGAGATTTGCTGACTTCATGGGGGTGGGGGTGGGGGAGAGGGCAATCCTAAAAAGGTTCTATAGAAATCATCCCTTCGTCAACCCCTTCACGTTTTCAAAACCTAGTCCAAAATTCTAATCAAACTTACTTCCAAAATATAACTGGGCATGTATCTTGGCTCCTTATGGAGCACATGAGGCCAGAGGATGGGAGATCTTTTCCTTCCCTATGCAAAAAGCACTGACTGATTCAGGCTGCTTTCTTTTTTTTTTTTCTTTTCCCCTGTTGCTCAAATAGTGTTTTTTTGCACAAACCCCCTTTCCCTCCTCCTTCTGCAATCTCAGCTCCTAGCCCAAATCTGTTTTCTTCATTGTAACCTCAGCTTCACCGCAATTAATTTTTTTCCCTTCTGGTCACAAGATAATTCCTGACGCCAGTGAGTCTGGAGGTCAGACGAACAGCAAATTGGGGAACAAGGCGGCACTAATTCCTTACAAGTTTCCCTTGAAAAATCTTTTGCTTAAAAAGAAAAAAAAGAAAAAAGCCTCTTTGCTGTTCAGGGATTTATGACCTCGGAGGAGCTGTGGGTTCGAACTAGTGTTGGGATGTGGGTGGACTGGCAGGGGGCAGGGAGCTCAAAGATCTGGGGCCCTGCCAGGAAAAGGCAAATTCTTAAAGTTAATGGTTTTAAGTGATTTTTAAAATCCTTGCTGGGAAAAAGTCCCGCCTCCCCACAGTAACCAGTATCTGCGTTTCCTCATTCTTTGAATCCACGACTCCGCGGTACTCGGCGTCAGAGCAGCCGGAGAAAGCCTGTTTGCAATTTAACCGGGTTATGAACGCCCAGGGTCGGGGGAGGCGGGGCCGAGGCGAGCTGTTTTGCATAAAGAGGCGTGCCTGCAAGGAGGGCTCTATAAGTAGCGCGCGGGCAAGCGTGCGTGCATTGCTAGCTGGCCTAGGGCTTCTTTTGCTGTCTTACCTGCCTTCGGCACCTCTAACCTCATTATTCAACATGAAGGCGCTAAGCCCGGTGCGCGGCTGCTACGAGGCGGTGTGCTGCCTGTCGGAACGCAGCCTGGCCATCGCGCGGGGCCGCAGCAAGGGCCCGGCAGCCGAGGAGCCGCTGAGCCTCCTGGACGACATGAACCACTGCTATTCGCGTCTGCGGGACCTGGTACCCGGGGTCCCGCGAGGCACTCAGCTTAGCCAGGTGGAAATCCTGCAGCGCGTCATCGACTACATCCTCGACCTGCAGGTGGTGCTGGCCGAGCCCGCCCCTGGGCCCCCTGACGGCCCGCACCTGCCCATCCAGGTACGCGTGGGAGTGCGCAGGAGTCGGGGCGGGGCTGAGCGCCAGGGCTGGGATGCTGCGGGACCCCTCGGACTCCCAAGTGCCACGCCTAACTCTTTCCTTCTCTCAGACAGCGGAGCTCTCTCCGGAACTCGTGATCTCCAGCGACAAGCGGAGCTTCTGCCACTGACCAGGCCGTTTTTGCGCCTCCAGGTGAGTATCCCCCGCCTTCTGGGGAGGGTGGGGTGGAAGGGGGAGTGCGGTGGTGCTTAAGCAGTAAAACTGGAGTTTGTAGGCCTATTAAGGGGTCACCGCTCTCCCTGTTAAGGGAAATCACGGCTAGAGAGAGGGCGAGGAACTTGACCGTGGTCCTTTCAAATGAGTGACGGAACCAACTCCCATCCAATGCGAGTTTGAACCTTAAGCGCACATTGCCCCTGTCCTCACTCTCCTGGCCAAAGACCCAAGAAAGTAAGCGCAGGTCTGACTAAGGAAAATAGTTGCTCTGTTCGTATTTGGGAGTCGTAAAGGGAGCGGTGTCTTCCTCAGCCCCCTCCCAACTAGTGTCTATTCCAAGAGGGAGTGGTGGTGCAAGCTCCACCTACGGCCCTTTGGCGCCAACTGGGTGGGGGCAGCGTAGGGCGCGGAGTTATCAGCTGGAGGTAGAGACCGAGTTTCCTTCTTGGCGCCGGCGAGTCTGCGGACAGCCTCCTCGGCGCGCTCGGCGGAAACTGACGGCTCCCTGGTCTTCTTTCCTCTCCGCCCAGAACGCAGGTGCTGGCGCCCGTTCCGCCTGGGACCCCGGGACTCTACAGCCGGAAGCCCGAGGGCATGGATGGTCCCCAACCTCTCCCTTCCCGCTTGACTTCCCCCACACCCCAGCCTCGAGGCTGAACCTGGCGCCCCAGAGCGAAGGACTGTGAACTTGGGTGGCCTAAAGAGCCAGAGCTAGCTCTGGGCACCAGCTGGGCAACGTCACCCAGCCCCACCCCACCCTCAAGTTTTAAAGACTGTCTTTCAGAGTGCGGGTGGGGGGGTGGGGGGCTGCTCTCCAAACGCTGCCAAGGCACAGTGGTAGAGCTGGTCTTCTGGTCCCGGAAAAGGGCTCTGTTGTCCTGATTATGAACTCTATAATAGAGTATATAGCTTTTGTACCTTTTTGCAGGAAGGTGACTTTCTGTAACCGTGCGATGTATGTTATTAAACTTTTTATAAAAGTTAACATTTTGCATAATAAACAGTTTTTAAACACTTGTGTGCATAATTTGATTCCTTAAGTGCTAACACTCTCACAGGGCTGAATTTAGAGGAAAATAAATGTCCTTGGAGCTTAGGAAAAGCGAACTTGCTTTTATTGTCTTAGAAAAGAGGTGGGGAAATGTCCAGCTAAGACTGGAGTGGAGGAGGGAGTGGAAAAGAGTTCATGGGACCCCCTACATCCTTTGAGGGTTGGGGGCAGAGAGTATTGGGGCTCAAGACTAGAGATGGGAGTGACTGGCACCAGCATACCCAGCAAGTTGGAGGTTCAGGTTAGAAATCGGGTCGAGTCCCAGCTCTTTAGTCCCTTTAGCGCTTTTGTGCTACACTAGCAGATGGCTGGCTGTCTTCAATATTATTCAAGATGTCTTTTCTAGCGGGAAGAGGAGTCTCACCTGGTGCTCAGACGAGTGGTGGTTCATAGACCTATTTCAGAGATGAATAAACAGATCATTGGGTCTGGTTTCATTTCCCTCCTTACGCTCTCTGATTTGGCTTCCTCTTGGGCTTCCAACATTGGAAAACAGAAAAGGAGTCTCTTCTCTCAAATCCCCAGCGTGGCTGATCAGAAGGATTTTGATGATTGGGTAACAATCCCTCTCTGCCATCAGGTAGTTGAAGGTATCTTGGACTGGGAACGCGAGGTAACCTCATTCCCTCCAGTATTTCCTTCCCAAACACTTCTATTGGGATCCTATTCTGTGAGCATCTTCATCCCTATTTCAGAAATGGAGAAACAGGCTCAGTGGATAATGGGTCTGAGTCAGGCTTTCACAGCCCTTTGGCAGCTGTGGAGTTTAACCTTAACTACAGTGACCAACATTGTAACGGACAGAAGCAGGGCCTGAGCAAGACTGGCTACTCTATGGCACCAGGCCCCCAACCCATGCCACTTTGCCAGCTCCCCAGGTGGGCTCCACAGGCTCCTGGCCTCACTAGATCTTGTTTATAATATGATCTCATCAGTGTGTTGGTCCCTGGCATGAGTTACTTCAATATTTCATAATAAACATATCACATCATCACCCTTCACACCTTAACCCTGGCGAATTTTCAGGGGTGAACAGGGGCATGTAGTAAGGGTGCAACTTCTGTTTTTGCCAACCATCTTCCCAGCCAACCAGTGGTTCTTAACCTGTTTCCTGGTCTCTGAGGATCTGATGGAAGGTGTGAACACTCCCTTCAAAAAATAAACACACATAGACATACAACTTTGCAGAGCAATAGCAGACCTCCAATCCCCTGGAAAGCCCCCAGCCCCCATGGGAGGAACTCCCTCCTCAAACCAAGTAAGCATAAGACAGGCTGAGTCTACCTGTGTGCTGTGCTGGCTCTGGAGACAGCCACACAAGGGTGCAAGTCCTTGTTCTGTCACATACTAGCTATGTAACAGCCTCAGTTTTCACATCTATATAAAATGGCTGAAAAGGATACAGTTCTGAGGCACCTGGCCCCACATTATTACACCATTAATTGCAGTCGAGCCAGGCACTGAACGCAACTTTCTGTGCCCTTTCTGCCACAGAATGCTGCTTCCTGCTTGCTCAGACATTGAGCTGTGAAAGGCTAGAAAGAACAAGCTACTTTACCTCTGCAAGGCTCTCTCCTCCCTTGTCCCACAGCTTATATTGCTACCTCCCTGGACAGAGATAATGGTGGGAAAGTTCTTTGAAATGCATCACACACCTACAAGGTATTATTAAGCTAATTCCAAGGAAATTGCCTGTTAGGTCTGCTGAGACTGAGCTATTCAGGTGGCTGAGACAAAAGCTGAAACCAGCACACCAATTCATTAGTCATTAGAGAGTGAAAGCAATTTGGCCCTTGGTCAGAAACTGAGAGGATACTGTCTTCTCTCATAATCACCTATTGAGTGCTTACCAAGTGCCAGGATGTATTTCGTCTTAATTTTTTCTCATTCTCACCACAGCAAAGTAGCATTCCCATTTTACAGAGGAAACGGATCCAGAGAGGCTGAATAATTTAATCCAGGTCACATAGCGAAGAAGTGGCACAGCAAGGGTTAGTAAACCCAGCTCCATCTGGCTACAAAAAGCCCATGTTCTCACCACTCCAGGCCAGCTCTTTTCCCTTGCCATTTTCCTGCGCCTGGCACATATTTGGTACCCAGAGGGTGCTTGCTGAACAAAAGCCCTAAGGCCGCCCGAGGTCTCCCTTTCATTTGTAGGATGATGGTACTTCCTTTGCAGGTTTGTGGTTCAGATTAAAGATAAAACGCCTAAAGCATCTACCAGGCTCCCTGAAATACCAGATTCACTATTAACTGCGTGTCTTAACGTTCATTATCCCATCAGCTCCGAAATACGGACATTTGGAAGGAATTTTCACTTTGTAAATAAAAAACAGTCTAAAAACAGGCGAAGTAACTTGCCCATGGCCGCACAGATCTTCAGTAACAAAGTAGGGATTCGAATCTATATGCTTGTGACAGCGGAGATGGTGGGACCCTTTCCAGAAGACCAGTTATAGCTCTCCCTAGCTGCGGATGCGGGGGACAACCTTCAATTATCTGTTTTCCAGGCCTCATCAACTCTCATTGCCACCACTCTTCTCCATTCCCCAGGCTGAACCCTAAAAGCCTCCTGTCGCACTCTCCCTCACAGACGATTTCCTTTGCCCGCTCCCCGCCCTGCAAGAAGAGAGCTGCTCCCTAGCGGCAGCTTCTCGGCGCCCGGGCAGGGGCGGAGCCTAGGCCCACGTGGCTCGGAGCCGGGAGGGCGGAGCCGGAAGGCCCCGCCCATCGCCCCGCCCCCGGCCCGGCGACCCGTGCTCCCCCCGCGGGCCCTGGGGGCCGCTCGCAGGTGTTCGCTGGCGCCCGGATGTCTGAGCTCTGGCTCCGCTCTGGCTCCGGCTCCCTCCGCAGCCTGCGGGCGGGGCTCCCAGCCCATCCGGAGCCTCGCGGCGCCCCCGCCACTCTGCCAGCAGCTTGGCCTCCCGGTTCCCAGCCTCCTGGCCTGGGGGGGCCCCCCAGCCAGCGGAGTCGCTGACCCGACTGCTCTCCCGCTGCCCCCAGCTGCGACCGGGCCGCTGCAGCTTCGGCGCTCCCCCACCCTGCTTCCTGCCGCTGCAGCTTTGCCCCGGCCGGGCGGCAGGCCCTGGATCGCACCCCGTTCCTTCCTTCCTTCATTCTTTCAGGCAACTCACATTCCTCGAGCGCCTGGGACGTGCCCCGCACAAGGCCTCTCCGACCTTTTGAGTGTGGCCGCAGGCCACGGGGGTCCTCCGGGAAGCCTCTGCCCTCCGCCCCAGTTTCCCTCCCCATCCCGCCTCAGTCTCTCCTCTCTGAAGTTGTATTTCACAGGGTTTAGCATTTAATTGTTATCTGATCATATTTTCTGTTAAGGGTCAGCCAGTGGCAGGGTCAGGGGGTCGCTTTGTGACCAAAATCGGGTCAGTCTGAAAGGGTGAGAGGTCAGAGTGTGGTCAGAGTTGGGGTTCATCCAGACTGGCAGGATTTGGGGATAAGTGTGGGTAGAAGTTGGCAGCAGTCTGTGGCCTGGGTTAATAGGGTGTGGGGGCTGCTAGTCTAAGTAGCATCAGCGGCCAAGTCTTTGGATAGGGTCAGTGGGCTGTTGGGATCAGGGTAGTGGGTCGCCCGGACAACAGGACTTGGGTATTGCCTTTGTCAAACCAGGTAAGGGGTGAGGGTGGAGGAGCCCTGTAGCTCTCTGAACTCAGATTCACATCCCTTCATGGCTGGGGGCTGCCCATAGCCGCCTCCTTCACCACCCAAGTGGTGGAGCTGACCTGCCATCTGGGGACACTCTTCCCAACACCATCATGGTCCTACGTAGTGCCAGAAGCTGGAGGCAGAAGCCCTCATTGGGCTAGACCAAGCTTTTCCAACCCTTGGCCCGTGGGACGCATGTGGCCTGGCATGGCTTTGAATGTGGCCCAACACAAATTCGTAAACTTTCTTAAAACATCATGAGATTTTTTTTTTTAAAGCTCTTCGGCTGTCATTCGTGTTAGTGTATTTTATGTGTGGCCCAAGACAATGCTCCCAGTGTGGCCCAGGGAAGCCAAAAGATCGGACACCCCTGGGCTAGACTGTGGGCACAGGTACCCCAGACTGGCAGGGCCACTGGCCACAGTAGGGAGGCCTTAGGCTTCTGGGGACCCAGCCCTGGAGCTATTTATGTTTAACAGGTAAGTCAATGCTCTTCCCTGTACTTTCTGTCATTTGTTCATAAATCTAAAGGCTGTCAAGGATGGAAGGGCCCTTAGAGGTCACAAGTGTGACCCAGAGAGGAGAAAGCCTGCTCAGGGACACAGCAAGTTAGTAGTCAAGAAAGGACTCAAATTCAAGCTTCCTACCGTGTTTCCCCGAAAGTAAGACATCCCCCGACAATAAGACCTACTTACAGTTTTGCCTCTCGCTGAAATACGTATAAGGCATCCCCCCGAAAATAAGACCTAGCGCATCTTTGGGAGCAAAAATTAATATAAGACACTGTCTTATTTTGGGGGAAACAGGGTAGCTGCCTATCTGGGGCTCTTTTTGTGATATTCTGCCTCTGCTGAACAGAGATTGATATTCCCACTTTAGAAATGGGGCAGCTGAGGCCTCATCTACAGCTCTCACAGGGACTGCAAGGGGCTGGTGGACCACACAGCCCCTCAGCCTTAGGATCTGGAGATGTGAAGTCGGAATGGTGATTCCCTAAAGCATTGTCTCCTTGTCATTGCCACCCAGCCCCCTCCCTCCCATCCTCATTAGGAGCAAATGAAACAAGGGTGGCCAAGCATGAGTTGGGAGCCAGGGAGGGGAGAAACACTTTTAAGAACTGCTGGGGAAAAGCTTAGCTGGGTTCTTATGGAGACATATGGAACTCATTACCCTAAGTTGAGGTGGTCGCTGGCCAGCTGGCAGTTAGTTGGTTTGGGGCTAAAAGTGTGTGATGTGTGGCAATGAGGGTACCTCAGGCACAGCAGACTCCCCAGAATAATCCGCCTGCTCACTCATCCGGGTTCTTTCTGAACCTGGTTTTGTTTTCAGCCTGTGCCATTTCTAGCTTCAAAAAGGGGGGTGGGAGGGGTTCAAGATACACTGGGATACAGGCTACTGGGTCACTATAGGTTATGTACAGAGGAGATGAGAACTTGGGGACCATCAGGACAGCCCCCCCACCCCCATCCTGACTCACACCAGGGGCTTCTGGGAGGTCTTCCCAGCTTCCATTGAGAGTTCATCCAGCTAGGTCCTCGGGGGCCTAAATGTTGGTCACTCATTCTGTCAGTTGCATTTTCCACTACAGATTTTACTCCACCATACAAGGAGCAGCAAGAAAGTGTTTAAAAGAGGCCATTCACTAGTGCACAGCATTTTAGTCTACATGGTAATGGGGTTGTGACGGGAAAAGGGGCTCCCTTCATTTAACCCTTCAAGGCTCACAGATAACAAGGGACCTGCCAAACATCATCTCAGAGTGTCAGAGCCCAGACCTTCAGCACAGCCTGAACATACAGTGCTTTTGATGTCTGATGCGAGGATAACTCAGCACTTGAGTGTTTGCCTCCCAGCCGTGAGGTCTGGGGTCTGATTTCCAGCCCTGGCCTGTGCAAACCCATATGCTGAACTGTGGTGCAACTGGTAACTGTTGGGATGCTCAGCGGTGAAGATTCTCACCTCCCATGCAGGAGGCCCTCAGTTTGATTGTTACCCTGTGCAGCCCCACATCCACCTGTGTGGAATGAAACTATATTACAACTAGTGATGTATAACTAATGATGTATAACTATGGAGACTGCTCTGGGCCCTCCCCTCTTTATCTTACCTTCTCTCAAACAATAAAACATCTAAAAAACAACAACAGAAAAAACTTCATACAAACCAATGACTATACAGAATTGGCCTCTGCCAGCCATCATAGCCCTCCCGGTATTTTCTAGGAGTGCGAATCTAGAGATGCTGATTGAAATCCTAACTTTGTTGTGTATTAGCTATGCCATCATAACTGAGTTATTTATCTTCTCAGAACCTCATGTGATTGCTGTGTGATTAAATTAGATGTAGGCTGACCAGATGTACCATTTTAAATGGGACAGAAAACAATGGTACTGATCCATTTCAAATGGTATGTATGGTCAGCCTAGTCTAAGGTGACCAGATTTTAACATTGGTAAAGCGGAACACCATTGACCGGGGGGGGGGGGCGGTTCTTGCTTAAAAATTTGGTCTTATCTCCCACTGTTCCCTAGCTTGTCGTGCATTCTTTCCAAAAATTGGGACTTTTTTTAAAACGCCGCAGGACGCGGGACAAATTGTTAAAAATCAGGACTGTCCCGCCAAAAGCGGGACGTCTGGTCACCTTAGCCTAGTCTCACTGATCTAAATTCAAGGTGCCTGTAGAGGCAGACCATATGTACCTCTTGAAACGGGACAGTACTGTTGTTTTCTGTCTTCTTTAAAACAATGTGTCTGGTCAGCCTAATTAGATGGCATATCTAAAGCACCTGGCACTTGGTAGGTTCTGTGTAACTCCAACCACAGAGCTGGCTGGGCATGTTTGTCAGATTCCTAACATAATTCCTTCAACAGTATTGTTGACACAATCCAGTCACAGCACCTCAGAGTGCTGTGCTCCTCAGAACCCTTTCACACACACCCAGGACAGCTTGGTGCCCTGAGGGACAGCTCAGGGACCAAAAGGAGGGCTTCAGCCCAGCACCTTCACGTCCAGGCTGTGCCACGCTGGGCAAGCTCTTCCCCTCTCTGAGCCTCAGTGTCCCCCGTGCCAGAACCCTGGTGGTGAGGATTTAGTGAGCAACTGATAGAAAGAAGCCTGCATAAGGCAGGCCTTCAGTAAGTCATAGCATCACTATTCCTATTTCACAGAAGGAGAAACTGAGTAACAGGAGGAAGTGACTCATCCATTGTCCTGTGGAAAGATCCCTTCACAAATCTGGGGATTAAAAGCCAGATCTTCATGCTCCCAGTCAGGGCCCAGAGGCTACTTTCTCATTATTGGGATTTGTAATTGTTTCATGGCAAATGTGTTATCAGCTGGGGGAAGGACAGAACTCCAGACCCTCTGAGCCTGCCCTGGCTCAACCTGATCCAGAGCCAGCTTGTTCATGAAAGCACCCCTTTCTAGAAGAGAATGAGGGTTGGAGGTGGGGGTAGGAAGGACATGACCCAGAGGCCAGAGGCCCTGGAGACCAGAGATGGTTTCATAATGATGGGCCTGAACAGCAGCTTTGTGATCAGACAGACTTGTGCTCAAATCTTGTCTCTGCCGCTTCCGAGCTGTGTGACCAGCTGAGTGACACCACCTCTCTGAGACTCAGTTTTTTACCTGTAAAATTTCCAATAGTAACTCTTTTATAGGGTTTTTGCAGGAATTAAATAAGACAACAGAGGTAGAGAACCTGACACAGGTACGCTGCTAGTAATTGGCAGCCCTTAGCATTTCATCAAGAAGTCCAGAGGGGGAGCTAACTGCTTCTTCAACATCAATCTCAAATCACATCTTTTTGTGAACTTGAAATTGAACAAACAATGGCTCATACAGATGTTCTAATATTTGGCTATTGAAATGCCTATGTATGTCCACACTCCTCCACTTACTAGCTGTATGAACTTGAACAGATTACTTCTTTCATTTTAGTATCTGCAACTATAAAATGGGGGTCATAAACATCCCTGTCACAGACAATTGTTGTGATGATTAAATTAGTTAACATATAAAATGCTTAGACTAGTGCTTGGCACAGGATAGGAATCCCAAAATGCTAGTTGTCATTCATTATCTTAGCATACCATGTGAAGTGTATGTTTTCATACATTCTGTAGCCACCTGTGTTTTAATATAAAGTCATGTCTTTTTTTTTTTAGTAAAATTTACATTTCAGGAAGGTGTACAGATTTTTATCACATGGTTTTGTGAGACCTGGCACCCACCCAACTTCTCACATAGTAACTCATGTGCATGTGGGTATATTTGGACATGTAGACACATACACTTTGAGAAGGCCATACTACCCTGTGCTGCTTCCCAACTGGGCTTAAATGATCCCTTTTACCTAGAGAACTGCCTGTACTCTCCCTCCCTCTCACGTGCTCTGTGGAGTAAGGCAAGAAAGGGTGCTGTCTCTCAGCAGGAGGGTAGTCCATGGCAAAACTGACCTGGGAGGAAGTCCTTTTAACCTGAGTGTCAGAGCCTGGGTCCCAGACCTGCCTCTGTCCTCTCCTTACTGTGCAACCCTGAGCACCTGGCTTTACCTCTCTGAGCTTCAGCTTCTCATCTATGTAAAGCGACTGACCATTTCTACCGTCATGGTTGTTGTGAGAATTCGAGGAATGCATAAAAAGTGCCTGGCACATAGTCATTGCTCCATAAATGAGAGCTCTTAAAAGCCTGGCTTTTTTTTTAATTCAGTAAAAACTATCTTTTATATATTCTTTAGTAAAACAGGGCTGTGGTCTGTGGGGCTTTCATAATTAATATACTTTATTATTTCATAACACATCTGTTAATCCAATAAAAGTGTTTTGCTCTCCTAAAATTATGTTATTTCATTTTTTATTCATATTTTACAATGTCTGGGCAAGTCATTGAAGCCTACTGAGTTTCAATTTTCTTATCTCTAAAATGTAAAAAATGCCTTCCACATGAGGTGCTTTGAGAATTCAATGAGATGATGAATGTAAAAGTGCTTTGTAAATTATGAAGTTGAACTAGCGCAAGAGAATTTTTTTTGCACCTCCTCCTTTCCCTTTCACTAGGCTGAATTCCTCAAAGACAGGAAGAATACAAATTTGCCTTTGTATCTCCAGTATTGAATGTATAGCAATGAATTTAATAATGGTGAGGGTCATATGAACTTTTCATTTCTTGAACACTTACGTGTGTGGGGCTCTGGGCCAAGTGTATTGTAATGGAAGGAGGAGTGATAGACATTTAAAAGTTTTTGGTTCCTTCTGCTGATTATTTAAAGGTGAAGGGATTGTTTTATTTTTCTGTTGGGCAAGTTCTGTCTTCTATACTGCAGACAAATTAATTTTATTCTTGGGTCTTATACATTGGCCAATCCAGTTGAATAACAATAATAGCAATCTTCAGTTTCCTTGTCTATAAAACAGGGCTAATGATCAACTTGCCTCATGTAAAGGTGTCCCATAAATGACAACTTTCCCTTACTCCTTCCTTTTCACCCCACCTACACACACCCTTACCTTGGAAAAGATGGTGGTGATAGGCCAACATAATTAAACTGGATAGCAGAGAACTGAGGCCTTTCACTCCTGTGGGTTTTTGTTTCTTTTTGGCACAGGGTGGCAGATCTTCCTGGAATAATTCCCTGATTCTGAGACCCTCAAGTCTTACTTCTTCAGAAAATCTCCCTTACGTACCATAGCACCAAAGATTCAACTCACCCAAATACCACATATCTGTCCCCTATGATCATGTGTTGCAGATTCTAAAAAGGCAGGATTGTGTATTAGGGGTTTCTATTTTTCAAAGAATTTTCTTATCAATGTCTCATGTCATCTTTTATAAACCTTTCAATGTCCACAGGTCACAGATGGGGCAGCTAAAGCCCAGAGAGAAGGGGCCTTGTTAGGGCCACAGAATGAGTGACAGAGCCAGTCCTATGATCCAAAACATGCCACGAACCTGTCTGAGCACCTTCTTGACACCAGGCTTTGTGACTTGGTGCTTCTTCACAGTAATTTTATAATGCAGGTGTTGTCCCCACGTTCCAGATGAGGAAACTGAGATTTGGACAGGTAAAACAACGTGCTCAAGTTAGATAGCAGTAAGAGACACAATCATCATTTGATCAGGGCTGACTCCAAAATGTGTGCTTCTTATTTATTACCCTGGGGCCTCTGCAGCTTTGCTGTTTGGAGCTGCAGAAAGACGGCCCCTCCTAAGTCTGCAGCAGTAGGGTTGTACCCCAGTGCAAAAGGTGATTACCAAGGTTGACCCCTACGCCCCAGTCTCTCAGCCCCAGCAGCCGGGTTCAGGGGATTCACATAGCAGAGCGCACAAGCCCCTGCTGCAGCCGTGATCTGCATGGGAGTACCTCCCCCCCCCCCATCCCCAGAACCCATTGTCTCTCCAGGAGACAATACAGATAAAGGACCCAGCCTAGTGGGCTGCCTGCATCAATCTGTAACCATGGAAACCCCTAAGGAGACAATTTCAAACCCTCCCTGCCACCCTCCACCCTGCAGCTGTGGCTCCAGGAACCCCACCTCCAGCAGAAGGGGCATAGCTGATAATTGCTGCCCCCCTACTATTACCACCACCAAATGGGACACAGCTGGGCTCCCCTCCACACACATCCTCCCCCAAGCTCCCAATCCCAGAACTGGTATTGGCAATGGGGCTTTGGATGCATTTAAGGCCTAAACCTTATTCCTTTTGCAAGAAAGTCAGTTCTGAGAGGTCCCGCATTGATGAGATAGGTCCTTGATTGCAGGGTTGAGTACAGGAAAAAATGGGCTCGCTCAGCAGAGTCCTTGAGCATTGAAGCATCCATCAGACAGACCCCTGAGAGGGGCTGAGGTCCTCAGCACATGACTTCCCTCTGGTGGCCAGTTGCTGCAATTGTCTGCTGAGGCTCTGGAGAAGAACAAAAATTACCTCTTCTTCCTGGGTATGTACTTTGTTCCAGACGCCCATACACAGCCACCCTGTGAGGTGGGTGTTCTTATCCAGCTTTATGCATGGTGAAGCCAAGGCTTTCAGAGGATATGCAGAAGGAAGAATACAGAGCAGAGGGATAGGGAGGGTGACCTTGAGCAAATCACCTAAACTCTCTGAGTCTCAGTTTATTCATCTGTAAAGTGGGAGTGATAACAATACATACCTCATAGGAATGTTATGAAGATTATATGAGTTAAAATTTATAAGTCTTTATAACTGGGACTGGCACATAGTCAATAAATAGAATTCTAGGACCTGACACTCAAGCTGTGTGCCTTTAGGCATATCATTGAACTTCTCTTGGCCTCAGTTCTTTTACCTGTAAAATGGGGCTGATTATGACTTTCTCATGGGGCTGTGGTGATAATTAAAGTGAATTTGGGGTGTGAATACACTCACTTTGCTACTATTAGCATCATTGTTTTTTGGATCTGCTCTTGCAGGGAGGAATCATCATGGTGAGGGGATGGCTAAAGTTATGCTTCTTCACCAGCCAGGAGAAAGAGGTGCCTGAGAATTCAGTCCCCCTCCCCCACATTTCCCCTATGCAGCGTCACAAAGAGACTGTGGCCTGCGACTTTCCTGAGAAGAGATTGGGAGTGGTCTTTCAACTATTCCAAAAACCTTTCCCTGAGTTCAGTTCAATAATCAATTCTTGTGCTTCTATTCTGGGGTGGGCACTGGGCTGGATTTTGGGGTGTGATGATAAAGAAGAAAAGGAGCAGCTTAAATCTGGCAGAAAAGATAGAACAGAAGAACAATGCTCATTGATGATGTGCAATGATGACAGATTGAGATTCCTAAGAGGAGGTGGGGAGCAGGGTCAGAATCAGCTTCTGGACAATGGTATGAGCTGTCTTCATCGTACCGCCTGGACTCAAGTGATGAGTGTCTCGCTTGTTTCCAAAGAATTCTGATTTGGAGTCTTCATTTTGCTGTCCCGGATTACAATTTTGTTAGTCTGAAGAATTAAAATATAGCCATTCTTATTGATGTTTGAGATCAGGTGTGTATGTATTTTCAATGACTTGTTTATCTGGTAAACTTGTGTCTGACCGAGGGCCGGCCTTCTTACTCAAGTGGAAGAAGTGGAGAGAGAATGGCATGAGCAAACAGGGGGAGCAGGGAGGCCAGAGGCAGAGTCTGAAAAGTATGTGTGATCAGAGCCTAAGGTCCCCCATGAGAAGGTGGCTGCAGATCAGAAAGGCTGGGGGTGGGGTGGCCAGGCTGCTGTGGGAAACTACTTGCCAGACCTTAAATTAGAGAGGAACAAGGTCAAGTGTGTGTTTTAAAGAGTTCCAGCAGGAAAAAGAAGGAATACATTGACAGTCACAGGAATTGTGGGTGGTGCTTCTCCAGGCTTCTCTGGGCACCACTATTGGGACCTGAATCCGACTTCCCTCCTCCAATGTCAGGCCACCACCACAGGACCAACATCTGTGAAAAACATCTCCAGGGTCTAGAAACATCTGGGAAGAATCTGGTCAATCTGGTAGCTTTGGCCTTCGCAGCAGGGCTGTGTCTTTCACATCCTCTTTCTGCTCCCCAGGCCCATAGGAGGTTAACTTGACTGGAATAGCCTCACAGGCTTTTGACAGGTGCCGAAGTTCACCTCTAGATGGCAGCCTTAACCCTTAAACCCTGTCAGCTTCCACCCAGAAGCCGGAGAGAAGGGAAAGGAAATGGTGGGGAGGATGCGCATCCACCCTCTCAAGTGTGCATCATTATTCTCTTTTACAGTTGAGAAAACTAAGCCTCCAAGGGGTGGAGCCACCTGTCCAAAGTCACACAGATTGGCAGGCACAGTGGTTCGGCACTACTCTGACCTCAGTTTCCCTGTCTGAGGGATGAAACTGACCCACCCCTGGTAACACTAATCTGCTTTCAATCTTTATTGATTTGCCTAGTCTGGACATTTCACAGAAATGCAACCATACAATATATAGTATTTTATGTCTGGTTTCTTTTACCTAACTGGTGTTTTTAAGGTTTGTTCATGTTGTAGCATATAGCAGTGCTTCATTCCTTTTCCTGGCTGAATAATATTTCGTTGTATAGCTATACCATTTTTGTTTCTCCATTCATCAGTTGATGGACATTAAGTTGTTTGTAGTTTTTGGTTACTAGGAACAATGCTGCTAAGAACGCTAATATGCATGTTTCTGTGTGAACATTTGTTGTCAGTTTTCTTGGGTATATATCTAGGAATAGAATTCCTGGTTCATATGATAACTCTGTATAACTTTAGACTGTCAAACTGTTTTCTAAAGTGGCTACATCAATTAACTCCCCCCCACTAGCAATGTATGAGGGTTTCAGTTTCTCCACATCCTGACCAAACTCTTGTATTGTCAGCCTTTTTGATTGTAGCCATCCCAGTGGGTGCCAATCTCATTGTGATTTTGATTTTCATTTCTTTAATGACTAATGATGTTTAATATCTTTTTGTGTGCTTATTTGGCCTCTGTATATCTTCTCTGGAGAATTATCCATTCAGATCCTCTACCTTCTCAATATATTTTGGTAATATTATGCTGAGCATACACACAGCATATTCATATACCAATCCCAGAGTTACTTCAAGCAGCACAATAACCATTTGAGGTAGCTAGGATTAGCCCCATTTCTCAGGTGGAGGAATTGAGGCCCAGACTAGTGCAATGGTATGCTCAAAGGCACACAATTTAAGGAGTTTCAGGACCAGAATTTTATTTATTCAACAAACATTCAGGTAGTATTTACTATGTGTCAGTACAAAGAACCCATGAACCCATTTCAACAATTTTCCAGCAGTATTATCTAGCAGAACCTTCCTAAAGCAGCAACTTGCTTTTTAAAAAACAAAACAATCAACGTCACCCCAATAAATTTAACAATAAAAAAAACACAACCTTTTCTCTCCAATGACCAAAGTAATGCAAGCTTATAGAGAAGCACAAAGAACATGGAGCAGAGTTTTCTCCCTTCCTTCCCACAGCTCCAATATGGCTTCTCTCTGATTTTGGATTCATGTAAATGGGTAACACCCCGGGAGCCTTGGAACGAGAGGTCTGTGTCTTCAGGAAGCTTCTCTCCAGCATTTTGTATTTTGATAAATTAGACTTTGAGCAGAGGGAATCTGAGGTGTTTTTCAGGAGATATACCAGGGGTGATGAGGGACACCAGCTGGAATATAAATTTGCTTTGGGGGCTTCTTCCTTCCCCAGCTGTGCAACCTCAGGCAAGTCATTTAATGTCCCTCATGCCCCATTTCTTCATCTGGAACATGGGACTCTGCCTCCCTAACTTATCTAGTGGTGGGGCACACTCTTTCATGACTCAACAATATCTGCAGTACTGGAACCCTACTTCATTGGCAGAGCATTGCCTTCTCTCCATGGGGTACTGGAGCTAAGTTCTTTGTTCAAAATGGCTTGTGCCTTGGGAGAGATCTGAGTTCTGATCCTGGTTTCATCTTTAATCAGTCCCCAGTCAAGTCCCTTTCCATGTCCGAGCCTCAGTTTCCTCATCTGTCCAAATCATACCTATGTTATAGGGTAGTTGGGAGGTTTCAACATAATGCACGTTTAGTACCTGGCTGGGTGCTCTACACTGAGAAAGTGCTTGGGAAATATGAGCTATTATCACCATCCTCACTGACTGCAGCCCTACTATGTGCCTGGCATTTTCAGGGAGGAGGGCACAAAGGTGAAAGCAGAGCCTGGGTCCTGTTCCCAGGAGTTTGAAGTGTCACTGGATGTCTGACTTCAGATGCTTTGCTCATGCCACTCCACCATTTGGGTTGGGCCTTGAAGGATGGGTGACGGATCAGATTTGAGCACATGGGGATGGAAGGAAGGAGGGGCCTTGTGGCTATGGAACCAAGTAAGCAAAGCCTGGGAAATGCAAAAGTGTAGGGCATGTCAACAGAAGAAACGTCCAAACCTGTAGAGAATTTTTATAAGTTTATTTGAGCCAAACTGATGACACTTGCTGGGGAGCAAGAGCTTAAATGCTCCAGAGAATAACAGTTTTGCAGCTTCTTTTATGCATTTTAACACAGATGGAAGTGGGGAAAAGCAAGGTAAGGATTAGATTATAGGATAGTTGATGAGATTATATGCTTTCTTATGCTTATATGCTTTCTGAAGGAGGGCTAATACCTCCTTCAGGGGTATTCTGGTATTTCAAAAGTAACCTACATGCACAAGAACAATGGTTAGGGCAGCTTAAACCTTTCACTAAAGATACTATATGTCTGCGGCATGACTGCCCACTATGACCTGCTCAGCTAGGAATTTATAATCAGATCACACTGTGAGGTTATTTTCCATAGAACCCCTTATTTTCTGTCCACAGGCATCCATGGAAAACTGCAAGCATTTTGTACTGTTCTGTGTGAGGGCCTTGTCTGGTTCACCTCACAAACTTTAGCTAAAATACATAATATTAAGTACCCAATATGTATGCACCCCTCTGAGGATTTTATAGCCAACACCTTATTAATCCTCACAGTAAATGGAAAGGTTACTTTTGCCAGTCTCATTTCAAAGATGAGGAAGTTGAAGGTCAGAGAGGTCCAGTGACCTGACCAAGAGTACAGTGCTAGAGGCCACATGGGGCAGGGATTCAAGTTCAGAGAGACAGACTGCAGGTCTGTGCCCTACACATTTTGTAGTAATCAGTTCCCAGACAGTGAAACTCAAAAATCAGCCTCAGCTGCCCGAAACTCAACCACAGAGAGCTGGCTCCCACCCTCTTGCTGGCTCCCTTCTTTTGTTTCAGCTCCACCCTGCCACCCCCATTTCCCTTCCTGGCCCTGAGGCCCTGCTCCTTCCCCAAACCTGCTCTGCTACAATTCCTTCCAGTTTCCTACATCTGTAAAATGGGGATACCAAGAGTGCCTGTCTCAGAGGGGTGCTATGAGGATCAGGGAAATGCCCAAGAGCTTAGAGCCCAGCACATAGTAGGTTCTCATAAATGTTAACAATCATCATCACCTCCACCATTTTAGTAGTGTCTTTGAAGTCCTGTGAAATAGGCTGAGTGGAATCATTATCCATATTTGATTGAAAAGTGGAGCAGTAATTTGTCCAGTCACTCAGCTAGGAAGTAGAAAGTGGACTTGAATTGGGGCCTCCTTGCCATTCTTTGCTGGGAAGATGAGCGACTCATATAATCAATATTTATTATACCTAGCTTCTGCATAGAAAGCCAGGTCCTAGATGCTGAAAGGCATTCAGAAAGAGATACCACCTGATCCCTGAGGGAGCTTGGAACCTAACTGATAAACAAGGCATGAACACAAAGCCTTTTTTTTTTTTAATTTTATTTATTTTATTAATTTTTGACAGAGAGAGAGAGAGAGAGAGAGAGAGAGAGAACTGAACTGGGGGAGCTCCCAGTTCAGCATATGGTTCTGCACGGACCAGGGCCGGGATTCGATCCTCAGTCCCCGGTGCTGCAAAGTGAGCGCTTCACCCACTGAGCCATCCCGGCTTCCCCCTTTTTTTTTTTTTTTTAAAGACAGAACATACTAAGGGTCCAAAGAATGCAAGAAGCACTCTGGTAAAGGGGAGGCAGGCCAGGAAGGCTTCCTGGAGAAGGTGATGTTTAAACTGGGCCTTAAAGGACCAGTGAAATATGGAGTGAAGAGGTCTGTATACTGGAGATAAGTCCAGAGGTGTAACCACATTTCTTGAGGTTCCTTATGAACCAGGCTCTATGCTGAGAGCTTGACATGAATTATCTCACTTGATTTCCCCAGAGTCCTATGAGGTGGGTGTTATTAGGGATGAGAAAACCTATGCTCAGAGAGTTTATAAAACTTGCCTGGGGTCATACAGCTAGTAAAATGATAGGGTCTGAGTCTAATCCCAAGGCTCACTGCTACAAAGTCTAGGCTCTTGACTACCATGCATTATTGCCACCTCAGCCTCACTGTCTGAGGGTGAGGACAAGGTCTTAGCTGGGAATTGCCTCTGAAAGGCTTCGTATGCTAGGCTCAGCCATTAAAACAAACAAACAAACAAGCAAACACAACAAAAAAACAACACACAGCACCAGGTAGGAATCAGCAGACCTGGAATTTAGTAGCAGCTTCTAGCAGAGGTCACTTCTCTGCACTGCAGCATCTCTAAACTGGAAAGAACAGGAATGTAAATAGATTCTCAGCAATTTAGATTTTGAAAGAGCAAGGAAGGGGAAGCCAGGATGGCTCAGTGGATTAAATGCTCACTTTGCAGCCCTGGGGACCGAGGATCAAATCCTGGCCCTGGCCCGTGTGGACCCATATGCAGAACTGGACTGAGCCCTCAGTTCAGTTCTCACCAGGGTGAGACCCTGGCCTAGTTCCTGCTCTGTGCAGCCCCGCGCCCACCTGTGGAATGAAACTATGTGGAAAAACCAATGATGTGCAACTATGGAGACTGTTCTGGGCCCTCCCGCTTCTCTCTGTGTGTGTATATATATATCTATATATCTATATATCTATATCTATATCTCTATATATATCTGTCAAAAGCAATAGAAATAAATCTTAAAAAAAATAAAGAGCAAGGAAGACTCTGTGACAAAAGAATTGTTTAGGAGAAACTGGAGATATTCAAATATTTACTGAGTGTTGGGTTCTGAGAATACAATTATGCCTGCAAGGGGCAGGGCACAGCTCTGGAGAGTTGGGGAGGAACCTTCTACTGGTACAAACAAGGACTCAGGAGCTGGCCTGTCCCAGATTAGACTGCCAGTTCTCAAGTCAGCAAATCTCTGTGTGACCTGGGGAGATATCTAGCCTCTCAGACTCTCCATTTTCACCACAAAGATCCTCATTCCTCTTCCCAAGATTGTTGGATTAAACACATGTAATCATCCAGCAGGGTGCTTGGCATATTATAGGCACTCCGTAGATATTAGTATCCTAGTATCCCCCCTATGAAGAAGTATAAATGTTAGGCTCCGTCTCTTGCCCTTGTGCCAAGAGAACAGGTTCCTGGCTTTCATTTTAGCGGGAAAAGGGATAGAAATACACATATGCTAGATAAGTAACCATGCCAACTAACCAAAAGCCCTGCGGCCTGGATAATGTACTGCTGGGCTCAGGCCAGGACTAGGAGTCAAAACACGCTTCCTCCCCAGGGGATTTCGGGCCCATTCCCCAGCGCGCTCCGCACTGCTCTGCTGCTTCTGCATAGAACGCGCTTCGCTCTTTTTGCGAGCGACAGCAGGTGTGACGGCTCCTTTAAGCAGAAACGCTCGTGTTGCAATCGCCGCCTGGGGAACTGGTCCTTTCCGGGGGGTGGAGCCTGTGCTTGTTGCAGCGACCAACGGAAGCGCGGCATTTTCCGCGGGAGATCCGAATTTCGCGGCACGTAGTTTGGCGCTAAAAAAAAAAAAAAGAAAAAGAGGCAGAGAAAGGCTTGGGTTCTAAATAGCGAGGCGAGAGGGAGTCGGTGCACTCGGCCCTCCGCCCCGTCCGAGCGCATCGCTTCTCCGCTTCTCCGTCGAACCCGCGGGCTCCCCAGAGACCCCTTCCCCCGAGCAGGCCGGACCCCAGGCTCCGAGACCTGCAGGGCCGTGGGGCCGTCCCGGGCCTCTGCCAGCCGTGGGGCGGGGCAGCCCCTGGCGATCGGCCGCAGGCCAGGAGGGGAGGGTCCGCCCTCGCCCCGTGGGCATTCATTGACGCGTCCCCAGGCCTCTGTGCCATGCCCCGGGCCGCGTGAGCCGCCGCGGGTTCCGGAGCCCGCAGGTGCCGGCGGCCGCGCCAGGAGAGGGGGCGCTGCACTTGCTATGCTGCGAGGGCCCCGGCCCGTGGCTCCGGGCACTGGGCCACCCCTGACGGGGATGCCCGCGATGAGCCCCACTGAGCTGTGGCCGCCCGGCCTGGGCAGCCCCCAGCTCTACCCGGTCACCACCACCTACTACACCTCGCTGTACCCGCAGATTGTGCCTCCCACTGCGGCGCCCACCACCTGCCTCGACGCCACCCCCCACCGACCGGAGGGCCAAGCTGTGCGATGCGTGCCGGCTGGCCGGCTGCCGGTAATTCTGGGGACCCTCCCCCCATCCACCCACCGCTTCCCCCTTATGCTTTCCGGGTGTGGGAAAGGAGGGAGGGGTGCTTGGGACCCAGTTTGAGTGAAGCAGGTCAAGTTTGGGGGAGGGAGAAGGGGAACTCTAAGCTTCCAGAATAACCCATTGCCCCAATATCTGAGTAGAAGAGCCACTCATTTTCAGACGGGATGAAATAACTCCAACCATTGGAATGGAGTGGAATGAGCACTTTAATGGGAGTGTGGGTCTTACTACCTCCAGTGTACCCCATGGCCTTGGGGGAAGGCCAGGGAGCCTGTTCATTCATTCATTCTTCATTCATTGTTTGGCCCAGAAACCCATATTGGGCACCTGCTATTGTGCTGGCACTGAGCTAGGCCTGGGGATACTGTGGGGACTTTAAAATGAGGGGAGGGGGGTGTCTCAAGTCCAGTCTGACTTGGACAGACTCCAAATTTTCCATCTAGCCAACTGCTTCCCAGTTATCAGCCCTGGGCCCTCCCCCACATCCAGTCTTCCCTCCTGGACAGCCAGTAGCAGGTGCAAATTGGGGGTAGCTCCCTGTTCAGATTCACTGTCCCCTCCTCAAGCCCCCAGGTGTGTTGCCAGGGAGGGCCCAAATTGTGGTGGCACTAGGCACAGGGTGTGTTTTGTGGGAGTGGAATTCCTGGATGGAGCCCATGAGAATTTAAACCATCGGGTGGGGTGGATTGGGGGTTTCAGATCTTAACTGACACCAATTCACTGTGTGTCCTTGGACAAGTGTTGGCCCGCCTGGGCTTCAGTTTCATTTTCTTGAAAGTGTGTGTGTGCATGGAGTAGCTGTGGGGCTAACTCAGATCACTTCCAGCTCTAGGTCCTGCGTTATGGAGGCAGAATCCAGGGAGGGCTGATGGGAGTGTTGTAGGTTTATTTAGTTTTGAGTGGTAAATGAGTACATAAGTTCAGGTACAGGGATAAGACACCCCCACACACACCCCACCCCTAGAAGCATCTAGTCAGACCTGTCAGTCACTAGGCACAGATCCCCAGCCATTTCTGGATACAGGCAGAACCCCTACTCCCTGCTACTTTGCCCATGTTCAAAGCTTTAGCCTTCCCAGAGCCCCTTCCAATATATTATTTCCAACAAGGAGGAAGGAGGCAGGTCAAGTAGCCAAGGGTAACTAGGACTGGGTATCCATCTCGTGTCCAGCATTTTATAGCCTAAAACAGTTTTGAACCCTGTGAAGTAGATGGCATTAGTAGCTCCATGTTACAGGGGGAACTGAGGCTCAGTGAGGGAATGTGGCATGTCCAAGGTCATTCAGGGAGATTTATGACCCACAGGCAGGTGATCACTAGTCTCTTCTCTGCAGCCTTGACTTTCCCCGGTACTGCCTGACTTAGGAGCTAGGTACCCCCCAGGAAGGGGCTCAGTGGCTGGCCCAGTCTCCTCTGGCCAGCTGCTTTCGGACACCCAGGCAGAGTTTCAGTAACAGCTGTGGGTTTGAACTGCTTCCTTTCCAGAGGAGCCCAAGTGCATCTGTTTGTACCTCCCTCCCAGGGGGGCTCAGTGATCATAACAAGTATGGCTCTATTTTACTGACTGCATCTGATGTGCTGGGCACTGCTTGGCACTCTTCACGTTTGTTATCATGGTCAAGATGCCTGGGATGGGGCATCCTACAGATGAGGACACAGAGCAGAGATACGAAGTCACTTGTCCAAGCCACAAGCCAAGAGGTGGGAGTTTCCTTGCATCCGGACCACTCTAAAGACCTACCAGGTCCAGAGCCCCCTCCTGTCCCCACTCCCCAGTTGCCCCTAGCCCCGTGGACAGGCCTTGGCCCTGTGCTTACTCATTTACCAGGGTGTGACCTGGAACGACTCCAAACCCAACCCTGGGTGTGGCCCCTTGCTTTGTGGCCAGGCTGCAAAGTGCAGGCTGAGCAGGATTTGTCAGCAAGCTGCTGTTTAAAGGGACCTCGGGCATTGCCCAGGGATGGCAGCCAAGTTAATGGCAGAATGAAGGCCAAAGCCCAGGTCTGCTTACCCCCGGTCTAGAGCTCTTTCCACCATTCTCTGGAGAAAGCTTGGGATGCTCATTTGTTGATTTCCTACCCCAGCCAGGCTCCCTGCATCACTCACTGTCCTTCATCCCTGCAGGAACCTGTGAGGAGGGTGGGATTCTACGTAGTTCTCCTTTCCTTTTAATTTGTCTGTTTTGCCACATTTCCTCAGAACCGTGAAAGAAAATGAACATTTGTACAAACAACTCTACAAGGTGGGTGGGATGAGGAAATGTAGGCTTAGAGAAGCAAGGCAGCAAATCCTAGGCTAGCCAGTGGCAGAGCTGGGATCTGGAAGTGAGGCTCTCACTGCCTTCCATACACTTGTTCCCCACTGTCTTAGGACTGGGGCTTAGGAGAGGCCTGGCTCCACTCCCTATGTGACCCTGGTCCCTTCCTCCCAGCCCCCAACCCCGCACCCCACGCCACCTTGCTGCCCCTAGTGGCATTGTGTCTGGTGGGCTCTGGCCCTCTCACTTCTGGGGCTGCGTGAAGGAGGAGCTCTGCCTGCTTTTTGCCTTTGAGGTTGGCCGGGTGGCCTTGAATTTTAACCAGGCCTTTGGGAAACAGCCAAAGGGGCTGCCTAAGATGTTCCAGTTCAGAGCCAAGCTGGCCTCCGGGTGTGGTCGAGACCTCTGCACATGCCCATCTTTTCAGCTTACCTCTGAACTTTCCCCTTGCTGGTGCCCCTGACATGAGTGATAGCACTTTGCTGCTCTGTCTCACTGAATCCTCAGCAGAGGCTGAGCAGATTGTCCCCATTTTACAGGTGGGATTTTTGAGGACAACAGACTAGCCCAGCTTCCCCCCACCCCACACACACACACAGCTAAGAAGCCGGGTGGGAGGGCTAAGAACCCAGGCAGGTCTGACTCCAAGGCCTGTGCTCAGCCTCTCCTTGGTCCCCATCCTTCTGGGCTTGTCCTCTGCCACTTCTGTTCTGCCCTCTCTGGCCCATCCATGTGTTGCTCTTTTTCTCTGGGCAGTGCCCAAAGGTGTCAGAAAGGTGTTCTTGGTTGGAGGACACTTTGCTGTTTGGGGACTCTGAGAGTATAGGATAAGGGTGAGAGAGGGTAAGAAGAGAGAATGGTGTGTGTGTGTGTGTGTGTGTGTGGTGTGCTGTGATTGGGACAGGTGGGTATCTAAGGTGACCAGATTTTAACATTGGTAAAGCGGGACCCCATTGACCGGGGGGGAGGGGGTTATTGATTAAAAATTTGGTCTATCTCCTGCCGTTCCCTAGCTTGTCGTGCATTCTTTCAAAAAATCGGGACATTTTTAAAATGCTGTGGGACGCGGGACAAATTGTTAAAAATCGGGACTGGCCTGCCAAAAGCGGGACATCTGGTCACCTTATAGCCAGGCCTTGGCCCAAATTCCAGAAAATTCTGGGGGAATGTGAGTGGGATAGAGCTGAGGCAGCCTTGTACATGGCTTTGGAATCAGACAATTCTGGATTTAAACTCTGGCTCTGCTCTTTGTCAATGTGACCTTGGGCACATGTCCTAACCTCTTTGAGTCTCCACCTCTCTGCCAGAGAGATCGCCAGTATTGATGTTGCAGGACTGATGAGCATGTGACAGGCCCAGCACAGTTACACTGTTCAAGGCCCTCCCCTCCTCCTCCCCACTTTGCAGGTAGTGAGGTTCTTCCTGCTGGGTTCTGTTGGGTGAGGGAGGTAGATGGGGTTGGAGAGGTTCTGGGTTGCCCCACCTCTGCCTCAGGTAGAACTCAGTCTGACTTCCTTTCTTCTTCCTGCCCTTGGTGTTCCTTTTGAGGAATGAAGGATTCTGGGATCAGTAAGTCCGGTCAGGATTGATAAAGACCTTAGAGCTCACCACGTCTCAGTTACTTCAGCGATAAAATGGGGATTGGTGGTGTTGGGAAGATTCAGGGCATGTGCAAGTTCTCAGCAAATGATTGGGCCTTTCTCTAGAGATAAGATGGAGCTAGAGCAGGTAGCCTTCCCTAGAATCTAGGAAGTTACCAACTGGGAGGTGTTTGGATCATGTCCAGGTCTGGGTAGGTGTGGGGACTCCTCAAACCAAGGAGCAGTGCTCAAACCAGTCCAGGGAGGCTTCCTGGAGGAGGGGGCGGGGGGGGTGTGTGTGGAAACAGTGCAGAGGGGAGCTGATAGCAGGAAGAACTGTCAGCATTTCTCACACCTGTCAGCCCAGCTGTGCTCAGCAGCAGTTAGAAGTCTCATGCCTGCTGAGCATGACCTCACTGCCAAAAGTTAAAATAGGCCTCTCCGTCCCAACCAGGGTAGGGGTGCCTGGGGGAAGAGAAAAGGAAGAAAATGGGCTCGGTGACCCCCACCCCCCAGAAGGGTGTGTCAAGGAAGAGGCTGAGATTGGGATTGGATTTTAGGGAAGGGACTCTGGCATTTCCTGAACACCTGTGTGCTGAACCACAGGCCGAGCATTTTACAGAAGTTATCTTCTTGATAGAGGTATTTTCTGCCCCATTTTACAGAAGAGGAAACTGAGGCACCTAGATGTGGAGCATTTCCCCAAGCCACACAGTGAACCTGTGAAAGAGCTGGGAGCTGCAAGCTCAGGTCTCTGACCCCTATGCCCCAGTCAGTGCCCCAGTGCCCCAGTGCCCTGGCCCTGGCCCTGCCCAGCCCTAAGCGGGAGCGAGGCAGGCCCCTTCCGGGCCAGGGCAGCCGCTGGGCTTATTGGGGCTGGGTGCCAATGGGGTAGAGAGCAGCAGATGGGTCTGCGGTTTGATTTCCCCAGCAGGTGTTTCCCAAGCTTGGCGGGAACCAGGAGGGGGAGCAGGGGGACCTCAGCTGCTTGTCCTTAAGACACAGGGGAAGGATTCATTGTCTGCCCTTCTCTACAAAGAAAGAATGGCAAGTGGAGTCTATTGAGGAGGCCCTGGGGCCCTTGAGTTGGAGCCTGAACATGGGAATGGGGGATGTTTGCACTGCTTCCCCATGTGGGCACCTCCCCGGGGTGTGGCACTGGTCTAGGAAGTCTCCTGGTACCTGGGCAGATGCCCAGCCCCACCCTGATAAGGGCCAGCTGTGGAGCTGTGATGGGCACCCAGTCTGGCTGGGCCAGCTGCTTCTGTGGGAGGTGGGGGGACTCTCCCCAGCCTGATGTGGTTTAGGCCCCAACCACTTCTTCCTCCCTGCAGCATCTTATGTTCATGGTGGGGGAGGGAGAGGGCAGATATAGAAGTGACCTGGGGGACTATTAAGGAGCCCTGAGCTCTGGGCCAGACTGGCTTTGGTAGGGTCTCAAGTGCCTGGGCCTCAGAGGACGGGAATGTTGTGTGCCTCTCAGAAAATAGTAATTCCTTCCCCTGAAAGCTCACTTTTCAAGGCTTTGATAGTTCCTTACCAAGTACAGTGATGTTGCACCAGGACTGGTGGTAAACTGAGGCAGGAGGCGGCTGCTGGTGGCTTCAGTGCTTCGGCCCCAGATTGGGGGAAGGCTGAAGGAAGAGTGATTCTCAAACTCTGCTTCTCTCTCCTCTCTCTCTCCAAGGCCAAAAGGAAGCTGGACCTGGAGGGGATCGGGAGGCCTGCAGGCCTGGAATTTCAGACACCCAAGGGGAAGTGCATTAGAGTGGATGGCCTCCCCAGCCCCCAAAGTAAGCTGTGCTGGTGGGGCATCTAGGGGCGGGCTCAGGAGACTGGGGGTGGGAGGGCAGGGGCAGAGGGCAGCAGCCCTGCCCAAATCATCAGGAGTAGTATTGGTAGCATAATTCCGGGTTTATAAAACAGTTTGCTGTGTGTTCTGTCATTGGATCCTGCCAGGTAGGTAGGATTACTCGCCTTTAACTGATGAGGCAACTTAAGACTCAGCTTGAGTGGCTTGCCCAAGGTCACACTGCTAGTAAGTGAAGCCAGGACTAGACCCTAGTCTTGTACTGCTTTTCTCACACTGTATACCACTCTTGTGTTCTGAACATGGTGACCAATGGTTTATTTGGGAGCTTACTATTTTTAAAACATTTTTACATTTAGTTCAATCTGATCTTTTCTAAAAGAGGGAATCTAGCTCAGAGAGGAGCAGGGTCTTTCTCCTACAGGCAGGCAGCTAAATGGTTCAAAGGAAAGTGAAACTTGGATTAATCCAGTCCATGCTAAGTCAGTGTTTTAAGATCTGGAGGTTGCCTAGGTGGTGACTTCCTAAAGCTAGGTTGGAGGGGATTTCCACATCATGATATTTTCAGTCAGGGCTCTGGTTAGAGCAGGAGTTTTAGCACCTGTATTAGGGAGGAGGAGGAAAGATAATTTGGGGGGTCAGAGACCTAATGAAGAAAGTATGTGACTGGGTAGGGAGCATGACAGTCAGGAATTTGGGGTCCGGGCAGGGCTATGCCCTGACCTGAGTGGCCAGTCCTCTTCTGTGAACCTTCGTTGTGTCATCCTAAAAATGAGGCATAGCTAGATTAGGAATTGCAAAAAAAGTTCCCTTTTCAATTGATTGGTAGAAGCTGCCCAGAGCTCTTTATCAAAGGGTCCTAATTGCACTGAACAATTAGTAATGCCTGCCATGGATGTCACAATTGAAAAAACAGTCTGTGTGCCAAATACTTATATATATGTTTAGGGATTCCAAAGTCCCCTTCTAGAGGAATCTGAGACTCTCTAAAACTCAGTTTCCTGAACTAATTTGGCCACTAACTTGCTATACGACTTGCAAGTCACTTGATTGCAAAAGCCCTCTTGTGGTTTAAGATGCTGCAGCTGAGATGTGGTCTTGTGACATCAGCTTTATTAAGAAAGGGACCTTTTTCATGAACCTGCCTCATTTGATATCATAGGACTGATTCATCTGAGATAACCATCAGGCTATACATGGAAAGAAAAGGCAAGTCTATAAAAATGTTCTAAAATCCAAACTCGCCATTCCCGCCCTACCCTAATTCTAAATTCCTGCAGTAACTGGCAGGATAAGGTAATGGGTAAGAAGGAAGTCTCTGGAGCCAGGCTGTCTGGATTGAAACCCCAGCTTTGCCACTTTCTGGCTGAGTGAGCTGAGCAACTTACTTAACCTGTCTACGCTTTAGTATTGTCATCTATGAAAATGGGGATGGTTATACACCAAACTTACAGGGTGTTGTAAGGATTACATTTGTTTTATGTGGAAAAGTGGTTAGAACAGTCACCTGAACACAGGAAGCACTTATTATTGGCGATGGTGGTGGTGTCGGTGATATGGCTGCCTTAAGCTTTGGTGGAAAGGTCCTCTGAACTAGGAGTTGGGATATTTGGTTCCCAGCCCTGACACTGCCCTCTGATTGTGGAACCTTAAGCAAATCATTTTCCCTCTCTAGGTGTCAGGTGCCCTGTTTGAACAATGGTGGTGAATGACGCCCTGCCTCACAGTGTTCTGTAAATGGAAAGTGGGTGCTCATGTGAAGGGTGGCACTTAATGGGTCCAGGTCAATGGAGGAGGCTCCCCAGGCTGGCCCTCTCTGAGTGGTGACTGGGCCTCTTTCCTCCTCAGCTCCCAAGTCCCCAGGGGAGAAGTCTCGGTATGACACGTCACTGGGGCTGCTCACCAAGAAGTTCATTTACCTACTGAGAGAGTCCAAGGATGGAGTCCTGGACCTGAACTGGGCTGCTGAGGTGCTGGATGTGCAGAAGCGGCGCATCTATGACATCACCAACGTGCTGGAGGGTATTCAGCTCATCCGCAAGAAGGCCAAGAACAACATCCAGTGGGTGTGAGTGCCAGGGCTGGGGCTGCAGGCACCAATGGCTGCACGTGCTGGGGCCAGAGCCAGGGGCCATATCCAGTGGGTGTGAGTGTCAGGGATAGGGCTGAAAGCGACATCCAGTGGGCACAAGTCCTGGGGGTGGACCAAGAGCAACATCCAGTAGGCTTGCATGCTGGGGGAGACAGAGCCAATGTATTTAAGAGCTGTGTGGAAGAGCAGGTGTATATACTGGAGTAACATTAGGAGAGCATGGCAGGGTTAGGGTGGAGAATGATTCTAGGATGTGTAAAGGCCTAAGAGGACTCCATACTCTTGAGGCAGAGATCTCAAGATTCCCCTCTACTTTAGGAAAGTCTCCTGGGAGCTGAGCAATAATAGGAGAAACCCAGACTTGTTCCACCTCTGAGATATGAGTACTCCAGGCTCCTCTCCTCACTCCTACAAGGTTTTAAAGAGCAGACCTGCAGCCCCTGGCATGAACTCTTAAGAGAAGCCAGGCAGGGGGTCAGGACTGAGGTCACTCCAGCTCCCTGCCATTTGGGGGCAGCTGGGGCATAGGGTGGACAGTTGACAGTCCCCCAAAGTGGGGTCATGCCCTGACTTATTTCTTCTCCCTAATCCAACCCCCAAACTTTAAGTTCCAATCCCTGGTAGCTCCCTACGAGCTACACAGGGCCACTGATTGGCACAACCCAGGAGCACCATTGTAGACCACACATGAATGGCCTCATCCTGGGGTTCTGCTCCGCCTGGGAGTGGGGTTCCTGGGTGTGGACTGAGACTGAGACTGATACTGGGGGCTGCTTTGTTCCCAGAAGCAAGGGAGTATTTGAAGATCCCACCCGGCCTGGGAAGCAGCAGCAGCTGGGGCAGGAGCTGAAGGAGCTGACGAGCAAGGAGCAGGCCTTGGACCAGCTCATCCAGAGCTTCTCTCTGAACTTCAAGCACCTGACCGAGGACAAGGCCAACAAGAGATATCCTCTTTGGTTGGGAGAAAGGGTCAGGGAGCAGGGACCTATTATATACTCATATTTATCCAGAGTTAATGCAATCCCTTTCTATGGGGACTAACTCACCCTTGGGGTCTGGCATATCTGTCTTTTCCTTTCTTAGTGGCTTTTCCTCTCGAGTCCATTGAAGTTACATTCTCATTATAAAAGTAAGATGAGTACATTCCTTTATATCTGGAAAATGGGGGGAAAAAATAGCTGCTACCTTAACATAGTCAATCTTCTTTATATAGAGGGTGTGTGGTATTTAAATATAGTGTGTGACTACTGTATATCACATTTTATATCCTGCTTTTCTCCACTTAGTGTATTACCATAGACATTTTTTATGTTCTTACAAATTCTAACTATTTGGTTGGACTATTTTTTATCGATAAAAACATCAATCTCATATGTTTAACCTCACATTTAAAATGGTTTGAGGTGGTTGGTAAAATAATGGTTTGAGAATTTCCTTCTCAGACTACACTCTGGTTTGTTTGTTTTGTTTTTTTTTAAAGATTTATTTTATTGATTTTTGACAGAAACAGAGACAGAGAGAGACAGAGAGAAGGGGGAGGGCCCAGAGCAGTCTCCATAGTTGACATTAGTTTTCCATATAGTTTCACTCCACAGGCGGGCACAGGGCTGCGCAGGGCAGGAACTGGGCCGGGAACCTCTCACATAGGTCCCGGCAAGAACTGAACTGGGGGCACACCCCAGTTCAGCATGTGGGTCCGCATGGGCCAGGGCCAGGATTCGATCCTGGGTCCTCGGGGCTTCAAAGTGAGCACTTTACCCGCTGAGCCATCCCAGCTTTCCCCACTCTGGTTTGTTAATAAGGCCAGGAATCGACATTAAGATTGATTCTAGATTTCTGCTTTTATAAAGCAACAAAACAATGAATGCCTTTGTATATAGAACATTTTCCTATTTTATTTTTTTTTTTACTTATTTCCCTAGGTCAGATTTCCCAGCATTGAAATGAGGTCACAGAGCATGGACTCTGCTTTTCATACATTTTTCTGAAATGGTTTCCCTATCTAACTGATTTTTGGCAATGACCTTGTACTTTTGCAAGGATGCTAGGCATTGTGAGAAATTTAAGGACACCAGACATGTCTCTCTGTCTTCTCAGAATGAATGATCTAGTTTGAAAGATGTAACTTTTATATTAAAAAAACAAAAAAGGGGGAAATTGGGATGGCTCAGTGGGTTGAGCGCTTGTCTTGGAGCTCTGGGGTCTGAGGATCGAATCCCAGCCCTGGCCTGTGTGGACCCATATGCTGGGCTCTCACTGGGGCGAGCTCCATGCAGGAGGTCCCTGGCCCAGTTCCTGCCCTGCACAGCCCCACACCCACCTGTGGAATGAAACTGTAGAAAATCAATGACATGCAATGATGGAGACTGCTCTGTGCCCTCCCCTTTCTCTCTGTGTTTGTCTCTGTCTGTCTGTCTCTCTCTGTCAAAAACAATAAAAATAAGTCTTAAAAAAAACCCATAACTGGCAGCATTTCAAAAAAGGATTTATACCTCTATTTGCTTTCTAAAGGGATCCAAGATAGCTTATGCTATTAAAAGAATGGGTTACAGATTTTGGTTATTTCTAAGCTAAAGAAGGAGAAAGCTGTTCAGAGGCTTAGGAGAGGTGCCTTGGATCTGAATTTGGGTGTGAATTTTGACCAGACAGTCACTTTTCTTGACTCTCCTGCCCCTACACTGGCCTACGTGACTTACCAGGACCTCCGTGCCATTAGCAACTTTAAGGAGCAGACAGTGATTGCTGTCAAGGCCCCTCCGCAGACAAGACTTGAAGTGCCCGACATAAGTGAGGTGAGAGGGGAAGCATTTGGTGGAGAGCAGGTTCCGGGGCAGCTCTGCACACTCTGTCCCTGGCACTGCTTGGGCCCAAGGTTCCCCAGTTCATGCTGGTGCCCATGGCAAGATCAGTGGTCTCCGAGCTGGGGTATAAATGGCAGAAGCTGGAAAGGCAATGGGTTCTGGCCTGAGAAAACCTGTTCCTGGTTTCTTTCTGTGTCCTACCAATCCCTGCATGCTTGCACACAGGCATGCATACGTGTGCCCACACACAGCAGTGTTAGTACTCACAATAATCCTCTCATGCTAACCATTCTCTCTCAGGTGAGAGACCAGAATTCTTGACACTCCCTATGAGGCCTTGTGTGCGCTGACCTCGTCAGCCTCCTCTGCCATGCTGCCCCTGTCACTGTCTTTTCTTCTGCCACACTGACCTGCCTGCTCCCTCCAGCTGAAATGCTCTTCCTCTCTCTGCTGGTTTACTGTGATTTATCCTACAGGCCTCAATTCCAATATCCCTTCCTCAAGGAAGCCTTTCCTGATCACCCCCAGCTTCAGAACCACCTGTGTTTTCCCACCACACTTTCCCTCCGTTTGCTGGGATACTTTGGCGCTTACATGATTACGTTCTGCTTCATCTACTAGAGTGTAAACTCCACAGAAGTATGTTTCACTTATGTGGCACCCCCAGTCCAGAGCCTAATAAGGACTCAAGAAATAATTTGTTTAAGTGGAAGAACATTAAGATAAATCGGGCCCTGCCCCCACCTTGGAGGAGCTCAGAACCTAGTGGGGGAAAGACCCAAGCAAGCAGAGATGCTGTGATTTATAGACTGAAGATGTGTTTTGAGAGCCCGGAGAAAGTTGGATGAAGAGCCCACGGGGGATGATAGTTCAACTGGGTCCTAAAGAATAAATAGGATTTAAAATTATTTATTTATTTATTTGGTATATAATAGTATATTAGTTTTAGGTGTGCAATATAATAATTCCACAGTATTATACCTTGATCACCACACTAAGTCTAGTAATCATCTGTCACCGTGTGAACTTAACGTTCTTGAACAGGATTTCTGCCAGGTGAAGTAGGGGTAGGCAGATGGTACTGCATGTGAGCACACGCCTGGAGACCTGACTGCGTGTGAATGGCGTGTGTGTGTGGTCAGTCGTGGCCTAAGCTGTGGCTTTGTGGTAGAAAAGAGTCAGGGGCAAGAAGGCCAAGTATCAGGACACCTGGTCACGAGTACCAAAGACAAGTCCAACTGGCTTAAGTGGTGGGGGAGGAGGCAACTAAGTGACAGGGCCTTGGGGGAGGTTTGGAGATTGCACAGTGGCTCTCCCGACTTTTTTTTTTTTTTTTTTTTTTTTTTTTTTTTTTTTTTTTT
>PVKE010004625.1:0-63571 GCA_004027555.1 Craseonycteris thonglongyai
CTCATTGACAGCTTTAAAGAACAAAACTGACAGTAGAATAATTAAAGCCACAATGTATAATCAGGAGACAATTTCCTAGAATGTAGATAAAAGTAACTGAAATGATAGCTACGTATGATATAAAGAAAAGGTATTTCTAGATCCGTAATTATATGTGCGGAGAAAGGAGAATTCTGAACACATGGCTTAGATGTAAAGAGCAAGCTTGTAGCTAAAGGTAATGACAAAAATGAAATAACAGAGAAGCAAATTTTTAAACTGCCCTGTATTTCAGCCTATCATATGAAAAAGAGACTCAGCCATGATCCTCTTTGGGAAACATACATAATTTAGCAGCCCCAACATTTGCATGATAATTCACGCAGATAGAAATTGTAATAATTTATGTAACATGACTAGACCCATTACCGCTTTGACTTCAATACTGGATGCCAGGAGACAATGGGAAAGGCCTGTGACATTTAGCAAGGGAATGGGGGGTGCGAATGACTCATGGTTATAGTCAAGTATCTTTTTGAACTACAAGATTCAGCACAAAAATCTCATGGGAAACTCAGAAAGCGGCACATTCCCAATCTTGAAATATATCCAGAAATAAGACAACTGCATATTTAACTCTCCCAGACTTTTTGTTCTTTATCTGTACCAGTCAGTTTCCATTTAATAGTTGTAGTTTCAGCTTTTCAACAACTTTGGAGTGAATGCCACTTGGTCTTGCCATGGTTTTGACACTTGATCTTGCTTTTGTGACCTTTCATGGCAACTAGCACCAATAGCTGCCTACGATCTTTGTCTCTTCAAGTCTTAGAAAATGCAATTGGTCACTGGCCAGCTGATAACTAATATTTCTCTTGGACCAGTCATCTATGGCAAGGTGGAAACGTAAGTACACCAAACTTCAGGATCCCCTACATAGAGTTGGAAGACAGGACAGTTTAAAACATAAATATTTGGGGCATAAATATTATGTTTAGCTTAATTTATGTTCCAGGAAATTGTAGCGAATATTTGCTCTATAACAAAAGGCTTCAGAAAATATATGATCTCCAAAATCTTTTTTAAAATGTTATTTTCCTACTCTCAGTTGCTGAATGAGGACTTCACATAGTAACACAAAAGTGACAAAATGATGAAGTAAAAGGACTATTGGTGGGCACTGGAATCAACTATAGACTGAGATAAGTCATAAAAAGCACATTGGATATGTCCGTGATAGATTTTATAGGATATATAATGCAATGATTAATAATATTTATAAAAAATACACATGGTCTCAAATCATAAGTTTTAAAAATAATGAAAAGGGCATATTGACAGGAAAGCATATCACGCTGTATGCCAGTTAAAATATTTCATCATACTAAACAATACAATACAAAAACAAAACACTCATGTGCCACAATTATGACCATCCATGTTTTTTCCTAGTCCCTCTTCTAGTGAGAGCATGATGTTTTTTCAGTCCCTCCAATATTTCTTCACTTTCTTCTCAGACCTGCCTTTTGGGGAGGACAGAGGACTCAGATTCACTGAAACTCAATCCTTAACCATTTCCCCCCTCTCAAATCTGTTAGTTAATAGAAGTTATCTTTCTTTTGGAACTGAAGCTGATAAGTAGAATGTCCGGAATTTGCTGAGATCACCAGGCAGAGTGACTACCTGGAAATGAGCTTTGGAAGTTTGAGATGAAAAGACACTGAGTTCTGCCCATGCCATTTGAACACCTGGATTTAGCCATTCTTGTCAATAAATCCTGATTTGTTTTGTTTTGTAAACACCAACGTGATTTTTGTTTCACTTCCAGCAACATCAATTCTAAATATTACTAGAATGCTTCTAAAAACTGTAAATGAAATTTTATGTATATAACATTTTCCTTTTTCCTCATTTGCTCTGCATAAATAGGACATGAGTGTTCTCATTATGTAGCTTAGTTTTAATTCCCTTAAATCCCTTACATCGATTGTGAGATCCTTTCATGATGAGTTTCCATTTGCTATGCTAAAGTTTCCAAGTGTGCTGTTTTGAGAAACCTCAGAGGTCAGGTCCTGGGCTTTTGTAAAGGTGAAGGAGAGGTGGTCTGTTATGAAGTTACATCACTCGGATGCTAATAGGCTAACAGGAAGCATGTTACAGAACGGGAATTCCGCTGAGGAAGTGTGTGCAGCAGCCTCCCTTTGTCATCCATTCCTGATGCAAACCAAAGAGATCCTGTCCCCTCTTTCCAAACTCATTGGGGACAGCTTGTCCACTTATGCTGCCCTCTTTCGGAGCCCCTGCATGGGCAACTTGGGATACTCTTGGAGAAGAGTTTACAGCAAATAGGCAGGAAGTGTTCTATCCTGCATGTATCTGATGGGACGCTCACCTGAGTATCTGTACACTCTGCCCAGGGGACAAGTCTGCGAACAATGCATAATGAAGCTGATTTCTGCAGACACCTCAGAGCCTCTGAAGGACGCAGATCTGCCCCAATCCACAACTGTAAACTCAGTTTAACAAATGCCTCGTTCCCACAGGGAGGCTGGAGAGAAGAGAAGCAGAAACTAACTCTGAGACTGACATTTCCTATTCTTATTTATAGAATTGAATTTGGATCAGATTCTTTCAGAACCAGCTGAGAATTTAGCATCAATGAGAACAAAGTACATAGATCAGGCTGTAGAAACAAAGAAAGCAACGGATATAAATGACACCATTCATTAAATAAGGTGACCAAGGAAAGGGCAAACTTATGTGTTAGGACAAAAAAGGACAAGGACTGGCACCCCCTATTTATATATAACCTCTGTTTGGATTAAACACCAAAAGCTAACTGTATACTGCTTCTAAAAGAAAAAGAAGAACATGTAACAAAATATCACAGAAAATAAAAACAATGGTCAAGGTAAAAGGATGCTTAGTGGAGAGAGGAAGGTGGTTAAGTAATAATTCCATACAAAGTCGAAATTAAGGCAGAAAGCATTATACAAGCAAACCAAGAACTGACTTTCTAGTGTACAATCCAAAAGGAAAATATAACTGCCATCAGTCACTATGAGTCAAATATCACATCAGCATGCTATGATTTAATGTATTATAATAAAAAAATAAAATAAACTTAAGAATATAAAGAAAAATGATAGTAAGAGATGCAAGTATATAAACTCTCATGACACATCACATTTATGAAAGTATATACAGCAACCTTTTTTTCAAACACAAATGATATATGAATTTATTTAAAGAAAAAAAATGCGGATGCCCAATATTATCTCACAGGATTTTCATTATGTTATTTAAATATGTAGAGACACAAAACCAGATATAAATTTTTATGTCCTTACCAAACTATAAAACGAAAGTATATATTAAATATCAACAAAAATTTAAAAACCAGTAAAATTCTAATTGCAATTGCTTTTGTATTTAACATGCTGTTGTATGTTTTAAGCTTCACTTCTATCCATCCTTTTGATAATGGCCCCTCATTTATGACGTTATTTTTATCATTGGAGAAGAACTAGAGCCCAGCGTTTAAGTGCATGCACTTGAAAAGCAGGCTTTGTGAACTCCTCTTTACAACTTTCTAGGAAACCTTGGAAGGTGACTACTGAACTCCCATGGGCCTCTTTTTTTGTGTCTGTGAAATGGGTGTAATGACAGCAGTTACCTCAGAGACCTGTAAATGCACATAATCAATAGTAGGTGCTCATTTTTAAAGTTATCCAATTTTTATTTATTTTCCTGTATTTTTGTGAGCCGATTAGTTGATGCATTTCTAGCCACATACAGTTCTTATACTTTAAATGAAATACTTTTCTGTGATGTCTATGCTTTGTATACTAGCATACTTTAAGCTGAAAAACTTGTATAAATTTGTGAGTAAAGTTTAAAAATTAATCATAAGATTTCAAAGACACACTTTTCTTGATGCAGAATTTAGAGCATATTACGGAACCATGGAGTGTATAAGTAATATTTTCATTTCCTTCTCTGTTAAGGGTACCTCTATGGAAATATTTGAAAAACAGTTAATAGTGATACTAGAACAAAAAATATTTTCTATTAATTTCACATTTTCTAGACCTTAATAGAAAAACAAAATATTAATGTTCATTCATTTATAAAACATTCCCACATTGTCAGATCTATTTAGGTACCATAGTAAGAGATATTGAAAAAAAAAATTCTAAAATAAGCTCTCAAACTTTCAGTGACCAAAGGAAAGCTATCTTTGAGAAAACAAAACAAAAATATAGAAAAAAACCCAAACTGGCATTTCATGTTTTAAAGTACGGTGCAAAAACCTGGGTAATGTAATAAAGGTATTATAACTTTATAAGTCATTGAATTGTGACCATTGAAAATATGGTAGTGGGATGCCAGGGTAGCTCAGCAGGATGAGTGCTTGATTTGCAACCACAAGGTCCAGGGATAGGATCCTGGCCCCGGCCCGTGCAAACCCACATGCTGAACTTCAGAGTAACTAGTAACTGCTGGGATGGTGGTATGTGTTCTTGCCTCCCATGTGGGAGGCCCCCAGTTCGGTTCTCACCTAGCGCAGCTTCACATCCACCTGTGTAGAGTGACACAACTAATGATGTACAACTATGGAGACTGCTTTGGGTCCTCTCCCTCTCTCTCTTAATCTCTCCTCTCAAACCATAAAATAAATCTTAAAAAAAAGAAAGAAAATTAAAAAAAATGTTATTCAACTCATTTTGAATTAAGAGTAAATAAAGCACACATAATTTTATTCTATCTAAAGAAAAAGGTCATCAAATAAAATACTCTGGCTAGATATTTGAAAAGGCGGGCTGAGTTCACAGTTAGTTTTAATACTGGTACTTCTGAATGTAAAGATACTATATAGACAATCAGATCTCATCGATGATGGCACCGGCTGGAGGTCTTTGGGGACCATGAGACAGGTTTTCCCTGCATAAATCTAAGGACTCAATGTCAGATGCCGTGTTTCTTTTTTTTCCCTCACCTGCCTTAGAAACCATCCTCCGCAGACCACTGACAGTAGAAAGGCTACCAGGATTTGTGATTGACTCTCACCAAACATGTGTCTCCTGGTCTCCTCCCGGGCCATGGAAAAGAACATGTGGGTCACAGAAGCCACAGCACAAGGCACACAGACATAGGCTGTAGAAGAAGATAGAAAGAGAACAATAGCCCACTGGAGAAATGCTTCACCACGAACTGTACGCTACACTTGACCACTCCTCTTGCTGAACCCAGAATGGAAGCTCTGAGTGCTCATTATACAATGACACCGAATGGGACCACACCCTGCTTTGCACAGCATAAGCCCCATCCTGGGGTAGTTTCTCTGCCTTTTTTATTTTGCACTTTATGTGCAGCCACACTTCGCAACAATGTTTTTTCTTATCCTTGGTTGAGGACTTCTCTCAACCATATATGGCAGTCAGAGAAAAAAATGATGACTTTGTTTGTTTTTCTAAGTCCCGATGGAAAAACCCATCTTCTCCCAAAAGTGTTCTTAAAATATTTACTTTGTGAAGATAAAACTATCATTTGGGGAAACAGATTCAGATCTTGTGCCAAGCATAAACTCAGCCCTGTGTTTTGTCACAATTAGCTATATTTTTTTCCTTTCTTTATTGTTAAGAATTTTTCAGATGATATAGCTATTTTGATTAAAATTATAGTGCTATTCTGATATTATCTTGCTTTGTACACAGCATTGAAGTGGGGGAAGGCAAACAGAAGTAAAATTATTCTTAAACACAAAATGTAAATGTGCTGATACCAATTTTGATGAGGATTCTAGGATCAAGATTAAAAATGGAGCAATCCAACTACCAATAGTTTTCTAAGAAGGAAGTTTTAGATTCATAATATGTACTAATTTATATCTAAATATCTAAATACTCAAGGGGAAATGATTGGTAAATTCCTACTATATATTCTATAATCACATTAAACTTCTATCTCTTACCATACACATTTATAAGACGCTTTCATTTATATTTACCATGAAAATCAATACCATGAGATAGTGGTTGTGCCTCTCCACATTTCATTGATGAGAAAAAAGAAATTCCTAGAATTTCACTGATGATCTTAGGTTCATACACTTTATAAATCATAGATCTGAGGCATGAATTCTTTGTCTTATACTTTCTAAGCCAGGGTTCTTTCAACTACATCACTGACAACTCACTTTTATTCTTCATTTTTATCATATATATATATATACACACATACACACACACACATATATACATACACACATACGACATACATATACATACTTACATACATGCATGCATGCATATGGGAAATTAGTATTTGTTAGGAAGAAAAGAGGTGCTAACAACTTTAATTGAAATGTGTGTTTCTCTATCAACCCTGTTAGAGGTCTGTGAACCTTATTAATCTTTTATTATTCTTTACAAAAACCAACTTTTGACTTTGATCATTTTTATTGTACTTTTTATTTACATTTCTTAAGTTCTGCTTTTTATAATTTCCCTCTGTATGAGTGGAATCGTGGCCCCTGTAAAAATATCTTTAAGTCCCAGTCCTAGTTAGTGTGGTTCTTAGGAGATAAGGCCCTTGTAGATGTAATTAATATGTAAAATACTGGGTGGAGTAAGGTGGGGTCTATAATCAATATGACAGGTGTCCTCCTAAGAGAGGAGAAACACAGAGATAAGCACAGAAGGAAGACCACTGTGTGACAACAGAGGCAGGGATTGGAATTAAGCACCTGGTTTAGAAAGTGTTATATACGGCTCAGGCTTGTCTGAAACCACCTAAACCTACGAGAAAACATATGGAACAGATTTTCCTCCTGAATGTCCAAGAAGGAACCAGTTCTGCAGACTCAGATTGTAGACTTCTAGACTCCTGAACAGTGAGAAAATGCATTTCTGTTATTTTAAGTCATCCAATGTGGAGGAATTTATTACACAGCCCTAGGAAACAAATATTCACCTTCTTTCTTTGGGTTTAATTCACTGCTCTTTTTCTCACTAGTTGAGATGATTCCTTAATCATTGATTCATAGGTATTCTATTTAAATATGTTTTTCAAGTTATAAGTTTCTCGTTAAACACGGTTAGTTGTAGACAGACAAGTATCGTCATTTGCATTTTCATAGTTCTTCAGTTTAATATTTGCAAATTTTCTTTTCTTCGGTGATTATGTAGACAAGCATATATAATGTCAAGATAGGTGGCTGTTTTCTATTTATCTTGTTTTATTGTTCTAGTTTAATTCTTTTTTGCTCAGAGAAGATATCCAAAATTATTTTGAATTCTTTGCAATTTCCTCAATTGTTTTGTGTCACATTATATCGTTAATATTAGTATAGTTTTAGGGACCCTTGAAAGAATGTATAATCTATCAATTTGGGAGTATAATAGTGTTAGGCAAAGTATGTTAATCAGGTTATTACTGTCTTCTTTGTTTTTACTATTTTCTTTTAGTTCTGTCAATCATAAACTATGCTTTTTGAAACTGTGTTCTTAGATGCATGCCCATAGGTAGATTGCTTCTTTAATGAACATGAAATGTCTTTCTTTTCTGAAATTGTCTTTCTTTAAAACTTATTTTCTCTAATGCTAATATGTTATGAGTATATGGCTTACTTTTAGTTAATATTTAAATGGTAGTGTATACATTTTTCTTCCTTTTACTTTCAACATTTTTGTATAACTATATTTAAAGTATATTAGTATACGGTATGGTATAGTTGGGTGTTTTGTTTTCTTCTTTTTTTCAATCCAGTGTAACAATCTGTTATCTATCTATCTGTCTATCTATCTATCTATCTATTATGTGTCTATGATGACAATTATTTCAAATCTATATATTCTTATGTAAACATTAATTAATTTAAAGCATAAAACTTTTTTAAAATTTATAAATCCCAGGCATCCTTTAGGTGTTATTGATAATCTTATGGGCAATGAGTATTATGGCAGAGATTTGTATTTGCTAAATATTTGCAGGATTAGAATAAATTTTCTAGTCAACATTTCCCAGCAAAGAGTATTATAAAAACATTCTTTATCTTGGGTACGTATCTACATTTGTAAGGTAAGTGATAAAGAATAGTTCGTTCTGATTCTTTGTTATTTGCCTCCTTCTAATGCAGTGTTCCATTCTGCTTGTTTAATTCTCATTTGATACATTGTACTCTCCTCAGGCTTTGTGAAGCAGAATATCATTTTATTCTTCAACCCTTTTAACCTCAAATAAGATACAAAATTACTCTTTCAACTATCCTGCATGTCAATAGAAGAATATCAGAAGGTAGAAATTAAACAAGTAATGGATATAATGTTTACATAGTTCTAATGGAAGTAGAAGATATATTATGATTAGGGAAATCAGAAAGAGAGTATATGTCAACATTCAAGCATTCATTCTAGGCATCTTAAGAGCCTCATTTGACTGGAAATAGCTTCCTCGGTCAACTTTTTATATCCTTAATTTTGAGAGAATATCATAGCATTTTGTTAAAAAAAGATTTACAGGTGATATCAATTTAATATTTTCTTCTAGACAACAATAGTGTTAACACTAATAAACAACAATTTTATTTCAGTTACCAACCATATATGAATGAAAAGGTCTAGATACTTTACATACATAACTCTTTTAATATTCAGACCAGTCTGACAGATTTTGTATCATATTTTATAGTTATAGAGAAGGCTTACAGAGGTTAAATAAATTACTAAAGGCCCTGAATTGAGAAATAGGGAAGCCATAATTGGAAATTAGTTTTGTTGTTGCTGGTGTTGTTCAACGTCTTTGCCATTCACTCAATGCCTGTAGCCACTCAGCAGGTCTTACATAAGATAATCAATGTTCTGAGACCCTGAAAATTCAAGAATCATAGGTCAGTTTTGTTAAGGAAAAGAGTGGGAATGAGGCAGAATAGAATGGAGCACAGTGGTTCTGGGAAGTGGTTAATAAAAACAACACAACTAAAATAAAGAAAACAGATTAAAAATAAAATGTTGCTTTGTTCTCAGTTCAGCTCTGTGTGTATCTAGCTAAGACTCGGGAGGACGGGAAGGTGGAGGACCCCTCTTCTCATGAAAGGAAGTGGTTAAGAATCATCGGAAAACCATTGTACCCATTCACAAAGGGAGCTGGCATTTTAAATTACATGACCATCAAGTGCTCATTTCCTTATATTTTCACCAACTATTTGAGCACTGACTACGTATAAGTACAAGTAAGCAAGCGGTGGCAATACAGGTAAAGTTTATAGACAAGGGGACAGCCTTCTCAAAACTTACATTCTATTTGCGGATACTTTATCAGTAGATACCAGCATGAAAATGGCTGTTATAATCAGCAAAACAAGTGTTTTGATGGAGAATTTCAAAGTATTCCAATTATGGTAACCACCAAAGAACCCGTGAACAAACTGATAATGCATGTAGGACATCTAAAAGATAAGTGAGAATTATTTGGCATGGAACAGGGGAGAGGATGATTAACGAGTGTTCTCAGTGAAGGGCAGGGGCTTTGCTAAGGACTGAGAGAGAGAAAATATGGAATTTGAACAGAGCTAAAAGTCTTTGCCAAGGATCAAGAAGATCAGTGTTCAACAAAAGCACAAAATTCAAGAAGTCAAGCTCAAGTCAAATTTAAATTATTTTTTCATGTATTTATGCACCACTGTATATGCAATGTTACTCCTCCCCTTTAAAAGGTTTTGATTCTTTTAAAATGGAAACTATGCTTAAAAACCTTTTATGTGTAACTTGAGAAGTTTTAGAACTTTTACTTAAATATAAATTTTGCTAAAAGTGGGGGAGGGAATAAATTGGATATATTAAAACATAAAAGACATTTTTTATGATGATTTGTAAGCTAAAACAGAATGGTTTTTGGAGGCAGAATTTTTAAAAAATCAATGAGAAGCACCAGTGAAACTAATCCTTTCCATTTTTATTGTCCATGGTGAATCAATTAGAAATGACCTAAGTAACTACTATGAGCAGAATATAAAAGTACATTTCATTAGCTGGTTTATTTCCAATTCACATGAGAACATTGTGAGGTAAAACTATATGAGTAGTGGTATACTTTTTTCAATACAACAGTCCTACTTAATTTCACTTTTTCCTATATTGAAACTAACTAGTCCATATATGCTTTTAACCCTGAATTTTGCAACATTGATAGGCTATTTAAACTGGAATGAACCAGGATTAAAAGTAATGAGTAAAGAAGCAAATTACGAGAGATGTGTTTTTATTTTATTTGTGTATGTGTGTGCATATGTCTAAATGACAGGTTTATTATTTTGTGACATTGAAGAGTCAATTTTAATAGGGGAAGTCTCTTGAATATTTAATTTTAATAAACTCCAATTATATTAGTAAATATATTATTTAGAAAAGAAGATACTAATCTATTGGCATGTAGTTTTAAATCATATGGGCTTGAATTGTCACATTGAACTATATATGTCACTTAGGTTTTTACTTGGAAACTTTTTAGTTTTACCTTCTTAGTTCAATAGAATGACTTTCTATTCAGTGACTGAGTAAACATGTAACAGATGCCACTTTTGTGTCAGTTGCTCCTAATTGACATCAAGGACCATGTTTTAGTTGCTCATGTAACTACCTCTTTGCAGAGCTTGAAGTTTTTAGTATGGTAGAAACCCTAAGAATACATGAATGGCTTTGCTGAATCACATATGAAATATATTTTCATATTCTTTTTCATAAAGGAGGTAGATTCAGTGGGGCAGGGAGGGTCATGAAAACTTGCAAAGACTCATGGAAAGGAAGAGCCTAGAAAATGTCATCTTTCAACTCCAACATCTCTGTCTCCATCCCCATGTAACTCAATTACTCACCAGGGAGAAAAGGAAAGACGTGATGTCTCAACTGTGAAAATCCATGAACTATGGCTTGGGATCAGTAGCTGCTGTGACACAGAGTGGAAGCCGAGGCTGCTGAATCCTTTTGGGATAAATGTTCAGCTGACAAGAGTCACACCTATTCACTGGTAGTTTTGACCAGTAAGGGTAGCTTTATAAGCTTCTAAAAGGCAATCAGAGAAAAGAAACAAGGTTGGATAAAAATACCCCAAATCAAGGAATGCCAGGATAGTTCAGTGGTTGAGTGCTTCTCTTGCAATTGCCAGGTCCAGGACTCTATTCCCAGGACTGGGGTTCTATTCCTGGCTCTAGCCAGTGCAAACCTGTATGGTGAACTGAGGCAGAATTGGAAACCACTGGAATAGCTCAGATACAAAGGTGCTTGCCTCCCATGTGGGAAGCCCCTGGTTGGGTTCCCAACCTATGTTAAAACAAATGATGTTCACCTATGGGACTGCTCTGGGCCCTTCTCTCTCTCTCTGTCTCTCTCTCTGTCTCTGTCTCTCTGTCTCTGTCTCTCTGTCTCTGTCTCTCTCTCTCTCTGTGTCTCTCCTTCTCTCAAAACAATAAAATAAATTATTTAAAAAATACTGAAATCAACCAAAGAGCAATAAATTACAAAGGAGGTAAAAAGAGAAAACAGTGGCTATAAATGTATTAATCTCTAATCTACAGAAGAGAGGAAAAACTAAACAAAACAGAATGAAATGAAACCAAACAACCTTTAGCAAGGAGCATTAGAAGTAGAATTCAAATACAAGTAACATCTATGCTGGTCTATGGGAAGCTGTAGAGATTACAATCTCAGGGTCATCATTTGAGTATCAACTAAGTGCTACAGGAGCACTAGGGAATGGGATAAATCTGACTACAGAGTCAGAGAAGGTTCTGAAAGGGTGTCATGACACAGATGAATCTTAGAGTGTTGGTGAGATGTAGCCAGGTGGGGAAGTAAGGAATGCAGGTCTAGGAAGAGGAACATGAGCAAGGTTGTGTAGACATGGAACTGCACGAAAGCCAAGAATGTCATGTGCAAGAATAAATGAGAGAGGAAGAATGGACATAGGGGTGGCTATGATTTCTAGAATCTCCTGTTGAACATTAATACATAGTGGTTTTATTTAATTGTTAAATTTATTAGGGTGAAACTAGTTGGTAAAAATTACATAGGTTCCAGGTGTACAATTCTACAATACATCGTCTGTGTTGCATTGTGTGCTCACCACACAGAGTCAACTCTCCTTCCATCACCATGTATTTGATGCCCTTTTCATCCTTCCCAAGCCCCCACCCCCATACCCTCAGGTAACCACTAAACTATTGACCGTGTCCATGAGGTTGTGTGCCTTTGTTACCTTCAGTTTTATATTCCATATATGAGTGAAGTCATATATGACTCTTGGTTTTTTCAGTCTGGCTTATTTTGCTTAAAATGATGATCTCAAGGTCCTTTCTCTAACTTTTGCTCTCACACTCCTGCAAAACTTTGGCCTCCTCTTCCTTCTCTAGAGGTTGTGTAGATGCACATTCTAAACATTTCCTGGATTTATGTCTTCCTCTCATTTCTCAAGCCATTGCTTTTGGTCACAGAGTGCTAGTCTATGTTAGACCATGCCACCATATATATTCATGGCACCTTCCTCTTCTTTGAGCCACATCCGTCATACATTCTTAGGACCAGTGATCAGTTTGGCCAAGTCCTCTAACAGGCCCGCCTGCATTTGCCTTCCTCACCACGGTAACCCTATTGGCAAGGTGGATGATGACTAAATATTGATCGAATGAAATAAACACTTATATAAACCATTGCAATTATCTCCTATCTACTCCACCTGACTTCAGTTTCTCCCTGTTCCTTCCACTTACCATGATGCAGCATCACTGCCTTAAAGAAAGAGTCCTACCTTGTGAATAAATATACTGTTTTCATACAAAAATCTAAGTGTTTAGTCATAAACATTTACTCAAGAAAGATTTCTGTGCGGACTCCCACATAGCAAGATGTTCTGAGATGGGTGCTACAATTTTAGATCATTTTTACATTTCTTATTTCTCCTTGCTAAGAAACTTTTGAAATCTGCCCCCAACTTTTTCAACTGGGTCAAGCCCATTTTTATTTTTAAACACAATTTATGGTGATTTGAATTCAAGAAAAGACAAACAGGTGTTTACTGCCCTTTTAAATGTACTTCATTTTCAAAGATTTCTAGCAATGAAAATTTTTTTCTGTTTTAAGAAAGAAAAAAACAAAACAAAACAAAAAAACGAAAACAAAACTGCCCACATGTTCCTTCTGTCTTTTCCAAAGACATATGTCAACAAATAGATTCCCTGAAGAAAACAAGAGAATTGATTTATCCTCTAACATATTCATCTGAGGGTAATTGGTTGGAATGCATGTGACTCTGGAGAGCTTAACCCAAGTCCATTTTGGATTTTAATCCTGACCATGTAACTGACTTAAATGTGGGCCTCATTTCTCATGTGCCTCAATGTCACCGGCTGTGAAATGAGAATAAGTTCCCCCTCACACTTAATGCTTTGAAAATACAGTAAAGCAGCACACACAAAAATAAAAAATGAAAATAAATAAAATAAAGCTAACAACCTGTACAAAATGTCATGATAGAAAAACACTCTATAAAATGAGAATACTGAGGAGGTCAGCATGTCTAGAGTCTAGAGCTAACAGAGTAACCAGTGAGAAGCTGGTCACAGGACAGAGGATGGTAGAGACAGATTGCAATAAAGGTTTTCATGAAGGCACGGCACTTACTTGAACATCTTTCCTTTCTAAATGTCCTGATCTTACTCACCAATAATGATACAATATGCTCTTATTTTGCCTTTTTACCAAAGTTGTGTGGTACAAGTAGTCTCTGTCAGTTTGATTACTAGAGATTTGCCTCTTTGAGGTTGTACTTGTCATTTCTGGTTGTCCTCAGAGGTATACCTCACAAGTCCCCTTCACACTATTCAATTAACTACTGTCACACTGAAGTGTGTGTCCTGTTGTGGACTTCCATTCCCACCCTTTCCCCAGCTCCCTTTCTGTGAGATCACTTGGCGAATGATTACTTTTAGACTCGACCCAGGAGAACAAAACCCCCCATACTGAGAGATCTACAGAAATAACGAGCGTCCTTCCTCGCTAGGTGAGGCCAGTGACCTCCTTCCCAGTTGCCTGTTCTCTCTGGCACATAGAATCCAAGGCTGTGTTCATACCAAGTGCCTTTCACACTTTCTCAAGAATAATTCTAACTTCCTTTCATAGAACTAGAGCCTGAGTGGGTTAGAGATGGGTTGTAATTATGCAGCCTTCCCTTCCTGACCTGGATCCATTCAACCCACCTACACCAGTTACAAAAAAAAAAAAAAAAAAAAAAAAAAAAAAAAAAAAAAAAAAAAAAAAAAAAAAAAAAAAAAAAAAAAAAAAAAAAAAAAAAAAAAAAAAAAAAGGAATGAAGGAAAGAAACCTCTCATTTCTATGAGAATAAATATCGTAGGATGGGAGCTTGAGCAGGTAGAAGGTGTGGTTGGAAATGACTACCTTTCAAGCAGGGACAACAGAATAAGTAAAGGCATTTTGATATGAAGAGGTAAACATTTTTGGTGTTTGGTTTATGACCACAATATAGGGGTGTGGAATGAATAACTAGAGTTAAAGCTATAAAGGGGATCTGAGATCAGATTATGAAGATATTTGAGAGTTTTGGATTAATAAATGGTATATATGTATATATATATATATATATATGTATATATATATATATATATATATATACATATATATATATACTGCTTCTTCAGGGTGTGAAGTAGGTGGAAGGAAGGAACATGGGAGAAAGTCAAATGAAGCAGATGGGGACTACTGCAGTGGTTTAGATAAGAGATTATTTAATTTAAGCAGCATTTATTTGTCACTCAGTCTGTGTGAGAAACTGTACTTGCCAACAGGGATAGCATGATGAGTAAAACAGTCACTGTGGCCCCTTGGAGGCCTTGATAAGCCTACCAGGTAACATGGTTATGGCTTAAGGAACAGATAGGTGTTATGGTGGCACAAGATAGCATAGTCTAAAAATAACTTGACCGTGAACATTGACCTGGGAATTGACAGTAAATATCTGAGAACAAATAATTTCAAGAGATGTTAAAATAAACACAAACTTCTCAAGACAGGAATGATGGAGATAAATCAACCAATTATGTTCATCTTTCTTCATTCAATTACAGAATGCTCTTATTTTCATTTTATTTTTAGGAACTTTAACACACAAAGAGATGTTTTCTAAAATTAGAAAGCTCTGTGCCAGGAGTTTTGGTACAAAATGTGTTCAGACTCCTTTTCCAATGCTTTCCTGAGACCTTAGTTCTACACAGAATCCTAGTTTGGGATGAGTTTATGTAAGCAAAAGGTATATTTTGAGCACTGACTGTTCTAAGAGTGGACACAGGGAACTGAATAGATATAAATCTATGTTCTCACAGAGTTACCCTTATAGTACATATTCAATAGAGCAACTGTGTTATCAAAGTTGAAATGCTATTAATATTAAAATTGAATCCCATCATGTCATTTTTCTTCTAAAAAATCTGACATGGCTCTGAATTTCAAAGTTAAGACCAAAATCTGCTTCAGGCATATAAGATCTGACATGACCAGTCTCCCTCCACCAGCCTCAGCCTTTCTCTCCCACTGGTCTTCCCTCAGTTCTCTAGCTCCAGGCTTACTGGCCTCCGCCCCCTGCTCTGTGACTCTGAGGACTCGTTCATCAGTTTGTACAGCCCTCCTCAGACATCCATGTGAATCACTCCCTTACTTCCTTCATGTCTGCTCAAATGCCAACTTCTCAATGAACAATACATATATTTTTAATGTACTGTAATCTTTCATGCCCCCGATTTTTAGTTAGCCTCACCTGTTTTCCCCATAATATTTATAATCATAAAAATGTGCTAATTAATTCTTATCATTGTTTATCACTATCTATTAGAAAGTAATCTCTCTTGTAAGGGGCATAGCTAACAGGAGAACAAGTCAGACGACATGAGTTAATTTGAGATCAATAAACTACACGGGAAGCCGGGATGGCTCAGTGGGTTAGGCGCTCACTTTGCAGCGCCAGGGACCGAGGATCGAATCCTGGCCCCGGCCCGTGTGGACCCATATGCTGAACTGGGGAGTTCCCCCAGTTCAGTTCTCTCTCTGTCTCTGTATCTCTCTCTCTCTGTCTCTCTGTCAAAAACAATAAAAGAAAGCAATTTACTTAAAAAAAAATAAACTGTACAAATGGAACAAAAATTTATTCTGAGTTGCTTAGATGCTTCTGTCTCTTCCATATCTAAACGTTTATACAATAATGAGAGGAAATGTAAAATCAAGTGATTTGAATTTTTTACCTAGTATTTATAAATCATTTAGATGTCACCAAAACTGTTATTTATTTATTTATTTATTTATGTATTACTTTTCAATTAAAAATTTCTTTTCAAGGCTTAAAGCTTTTGATAATAGAATATAAGAGAAATTCTAGAGTCAAGCTATGAAACACAGTAGTGGAGATTCATTATACTTGCTACAGTACAATAAAAAGGCAGTTTGATTTCAGAACTAAAATTTGTTAAGCATTTTAAGAAAGGAAGTTACATTTGCTACTAAAAGAGAAAGAAAATTAAACATATCCACAGGCATAACAGATAGTGAGTAATGAAAAATTTTTTGTTCTCTTTACTTTCCCTATTAAAAAACCTGAAAAAAAGAATGATTACATCAAAATCTGGAATGTGATAACTAGGCATAAAGAATGATAGGCCTTCTCTTTCTTCTAAGCCTCTATTTCCTTCTGCTTATCTGTGTCATCTTTAATATCTTTTTTTTCTGAAAATATTCCCTGAATTTTTATGTATATTGTTTAGGATTAGGTCCAAATATAAATTATAAAAAATATTCAAAGAAAGTTACCTGAACAAACTAGTTTGCTTTCCTCTCTGTTGATAAAATTCAGTTCTGTTGTGGTTTCATTGAAAGTGGAGGTCCAATTCTATTGCTTTCTTGCTGCTTAGTCACGTGTGGCATACATTTCCATGCTCACTCTCCCCTCCCCCACAGTTCTTGATGGCTGCCAGAGCTCCAAGCATTTCATCTGATTTTAAACCAGCAGGACATAAGATGAGATGAAGAGTAAGAGACAAAGGTACGCATCAGTTTTTTTTTCATAAAAACAAAATGTTTCCACATGACACTTTCAATTATAATCCTTTAGCAAGCACTTAAACCAGCTGACAACATCTAGCTGCAAAATAAGCAAGGACATTTTCTACATTCTGGGGAACTGTAAGCTTAGCTAAAAATCAAAAGTCCTATTAAAATATAAAAGGAAAAATGGATATTGCAGAACTAATAATCTCTACCAAAATAAGTAATCCATGTTTTAACTTGATCTTTTGCTCTCTTTGTTTTTTACTACATCCTCTGATCATCTGACAGATTTAATAGGCAATATACTAGAATAACTGAAAAAGCCCCATATATACCTATTTGAAACATATAAAAAAACTTATCGAACTGTGAATGCTCTTGGTGGCCATTTTGTTGTAAAATAGAAGCTGGGTTGTTCTTAGCGGGATCCGGACACCTCATGACAGAACCTAATATACCAGGGAAAGTTCAGACCAAAAGGCAAAAGGGAACCTCTGTCTGGGTATGCTAATTGGTGACTTGAAAGAAAGGTCTGGAAAACTAGTTATGTTTAGAGACATCAGGACTCTAACCATTCCATTGAAAACAGGTAATAGCATAACTTGTCGATGTCTTTGGTATGTAAAGAAAACTCCTCAGACCTATAACGTAGAGAGAATCCTACTGCAAGGTCAGCTTACTTCTAATTAAAATGGATTTTTTTTCCCTCTTTTTTTTTTTTTTTTTTTTGTAAATGGCAAAGTATGACAGAGGAAGGATTTTTAAATTCTTGTTTTCATAATAAATATGTGCACTTCAGGAAAAATTAGAGTTATTCATTCCCTGATTTCTATAAGATTTGATGGGGAACAGAAATACTCTGGAAAATGTAATGGAACTTCAGGGATATTCTGTTCTAACTCTGCTTCCAGAAACAAAAACCTTGGGCACGATAATCACCAAAGCAAGATACCTGACCACCCTCTGAACCAGCGCTTAGAGGGGCTTGAATAGAATCACCTGGGGGAGGAGGTGCCAAGGGTACAAATCAATCAAGACAGAGTTAACAAAACCAAAATGTAAAGACAACTAGAAACCAGCTGCCCAGCTATACACCATTCCCAAGCTTCACTGTAACCAAACATTGTCTGGGGTATTGCACAAAACGTGGAATCTTGTGCACCTGTACCAGCCTCATCAGAAATATGGTCTCAGCATATATCACTGTGTTTTCTTGGGAAAAAAGCATGCTATGCACCACACTTTCTCTACCAGTACCTGGCAGAGAATGAAGCAGTTGATATTTAATAATACATTTAACACTTGGCCTATTTCAATGAGAAATTCAATATCACGCCTTCCAACCTACCAGAAAAACAAAACAGAAGATCCACAAAATTAATAAACACTTAACTATGTTCCAGGTAGTAGTCTATTAATTTACTTTATCCTCATAGACATCCTAAAATGTGGGTATTAATATTATTCACAAGGCACATATATTTCATAAAAATAAGGTGCTAAGAAGAAACATTCCCAAAGACACACACTTGGTAAGGAACAGGGCTGTGATAAATGACAATGGGGCTTCCCATCCCTAGGCTACACTAGCTGCCCCACAGAGTTCCTTGACACCCACATACTGATGGACCCATCCAGACACTGACATTGATACCATTAGATGTTGTAGAAGTTAATTAACTTATAATTAATCATTTTTTGAACATTTACTCATACCAATAACTTTATAGACATAAAGGTGAATGTCAGACTCCTTGGTGGGAAAAAAGGGAAAAAAATAAGTCAACCAACAACTAAAATTCACCCAATGCTCAGAATTATGGGATAAAGCTAAGAGGTGTGGTACGATGGTGAGTTAGATGATTAGGAGCAATTCAGAGAGGGTATTCTTGAGAAAGGACTCCCATGGCAATTCCTAATGGATGGGCACATCTAGCCAGGCATAGGATGGAGAAGCCATGGAGGGATGTGGGTACGTACTTGTCATATGCAGGAGAATGAAAGGGTACAAGACATTTCTGGCACCATGTCTGGTGGGGCTGTTCAGAGATTAGAGGCAAAGATGTAGGGACGTAAAGGCCTTCACTGTTCACGTGAAGGCATCTGGATTTCAACTTTAGTTACATGAAGAATTTTTAAGTGCAAGTTCAGGTTGCAGAAAGTTTCACCAGACAACACGGGAAAGCATAGAACAAGAGTGAGGCCTGGGCAGTACAGGCTAGTCCCAGCATTCGGATCAAGTCAAGAGCTCTCTGGAGAAGCCACGTTAAGGATGGCAGAGATTTGAGTGATGGTGGAGATTGGGTTAATAGGGAATTAGACTCCACAGGGTTTTCCAAAATGTTTCAGTTAAAAGGTTCTTTGATGAAGCTAATTTAAACATGGTGACAGTTCTGTATTTTAATTATTTAAAAGTTCCCTCAAAACCTAAAATTAAGAAACGTGTTTAATTTGCTTAATGTGATGTTTTCCAAATGTAATTACCCCAGAATGCTTTCTATTTTCTCCTCTTCTTTCACTTCCTGTCCTCCCCACCTCCCCCACCCCTTTTTTTAAGGAAACACTTATTAACATCCCACAAAATGTATATTCCTTGAAATGCAATTAGATGAAAATCTAGCCGTGAAGAATACCGAGAAATTAACATGTCCAGGACTTGATGACTCTCCATGTGTAGGGAGAGTGTGGTGAGCAACAGTGATAACATGGAAGTTTAGAATATAGGAAGTAAGTTTGGTGGTGACGGGACAAAGGGAAGACTCCATTTTTAATACACTGAATTTAAGAGGACTGAACATCTAACTGGACACACGAGTCTACGAGATGTCCAAAATATTGATTTCAATTTTAAGAAGTAGTTTAGTGAAATTTATCTATGTACCTGTGTTTCTACACATACACATATCTATTAATTCATATGTATAATATTTAACTAAGGTACATACTACATGTAAGAACGAGAGGTTATTTATTTGATTTGCGTATATGAGGGCTGTCTGAATAAAAACCCAGTCACAAATGCCTGTACTATTTTATATAACATAGCTGGATACTTTTTGGAAAGCCCTTGTATAAAGGGCCAACTCCTTCAATAAATTGTTTTCTTGATGTTTTCTGTGTGTATGCACACATACACACACATACAAGTATGCACAAAAATGATGAAAGTATTGTTTTTAAAATTTAAACTCAAGTATATTTATATGTTCAACAAGTTAAATTTTGCAAAATTCCTGGAGTGAATTTGTTTCTCCAAAACGAAATATCCGGAAAGCATTTTGCTGTAGTAAAAAGAAAAAAACCGAAACAAAACTATATTTCCTCATTCATATCACTCAGAAGGAGCACAGTTGTTTGTCAGGGTGATGTCAACCATGAGACATTCCAATTCAGAATAGTAATCCTTTGAGGAAGATAAAAGTAATGGAAATATTGGCTCAAAATCGAAATGCCCCTAAATTCTCTAATATTAATGAGATATATATCATATATAAAAAGGGTTTCACGTGAGTAAGCTCCAGGGAGCGGGTCAAATTGCTAACGCAGACTAAATGTAACTTTTCTGGAACAAAAATCATACATAGTCGTTTAGGAACCTATCTAACTCGGTAATATAAATCAGTCTAGAATCACAGGCATTTTCAAGTATGAAAGATAAGGAAGAATAAGAAAAACATAGTGGCTATGCACTTAGAATAAACTCGGTATCAGGGATAGAGGAACCCTTAAAGATTTTAGGCTTAGTAATATATTTGATGTTTATATATTAAAGTTTTGTTGCTTTTATGTAGAAGTTTTGTATATTGGATGCTCTTTAAAATCTCCCTGATCCCTCCTTCCTGCCTTTTCTGAGCCGCTCCAGGATTGGCGCATTTGTTCAGGTTGGAGGAAGAGTGGAATCACTCTGAAATAAAATCTTTAAAGACCATTAGCCCAGAAATGAGGCTTTTTCATTGATATATTCAGAAGATTGAAAGGAAGAATTTCAAATAGGTGCTCTTCGGGAAGAAAAAGAAGCAGCTCAGTGAAGCGCTTTATATTTGGTTAAAATTCTGAAATATTTATTGTTATTTTCCATTAATGGGGATGCTTTACTTATTTTAAAACCTAAAAGCATTAAGTTAAGTGCTATTTCATTGGTTATTAAAGCAGGTTTCACCACTTTATCAAATTTATATGTCTAAGTATAATTAGATTTGTAAAGTAGTAGCTTTTATTTGTAGCATTTTAGTAAGAATGCCTATTCTTTTAAATAAATGTGCAGAACTAACCATTGATATCGTGAGATAGCAGACGACACACTTTTTGCGCAAACAGGAGCAGTGCTGCTTTGTCACCCATGTGCACCTGCCAGAGGGCCGGACAATGAGTCACAGAGGCTGCTGTCCTCTTCTACAGAATCAAGAGTGTGGGCCAGAGCAGAGGTTTACCAGCTCAACTGCACAAGACACATTTTAGGAGCCTTAAAAAAATGCAGATTTCCAGATACATCCTTTAACAATTCCAGGGGGCTTGGAAATCTGCATTTTAAAGAATTAAATCTGAGCATCTGGTTTAATGAACAATCAAATTTAAAGAATACTAGATTGGCAGAGTTGTCAAATGTCTACCTTCAAAAAAATCTACAGTCAATATTTATAATACTAACACTTTGAAAAAGGAAGGAAGTAAATAAAGAATTCTCTTCTAACTTTTTTTTTTTAAGATTTATTTATTGTTTTTCACAGAGAGAGAGAGAGAGAGATACAGAGACAGAGACAGAGACAGAGAGAAGGGGGAGGGCCCAGAACAGTCTCCATAGTTGCACATCATTGGTTTTTCCACATAGTTTCATTCCACAGGTGGGCGGGGCTGCACAGGGCAGGAACTGGGCCGGGGTCTCGTTCCAGTGAGAGCTGAACTGGGGGCATTCCCCAGTTCAGCATATGGGTCCACACGGGCCGGGGCCGGGATTTAATCCCCAGTCCCTGGGGCTGCAAAGTGAGCGCCTAACCCACTGAGCCATCCCGGCTTCCCTCTTCTAACTTTTAATTTGACACTTTCTACAAAAGGATGTGGCTTGCTTTGGAATTTGTCCCCAAACTGCTACAGCTAGATTCAGGGGTTAAAACTTACAACTGGTTTGAAAATGAAAGTGCTGCTCACCACCTGTTTGGGAAGCACAATGCCACATAGGAAGCATCTTTGAATATCTTGCACCAATCCCCTTTATTCTGACAACCAATGTTGGACCATGCACGATCGTAAAACTGTAGAGTGGTTATAGTCTGCCTAAGAATAATTTGGCAATACATTCAAAAAGATTTACAATGTGCATACTGTGTGAGCAAGTAATTACACCTGTGTGAAATTAAACGAAGGACATAATCAGGCTGGAGCTTAATGAGTAGATATAATAACATTTTGGAGAGTTTTTTGTTTTTGTTTTTTTAATGGGAATTAAATGAAACATACAAAACATGACTTAAATCAGTGTTTTCTCAAATAACCTGGAGAGCTTGTTAGAAACATAGAGTCTTAAGACCCTTTCCTGGATATTCTAATGCCGGGCATTTAGGATATAGCTAGAACCGTATGTGTTACAGTGACCCTCTAGACCAGGGGTTCCCAAACTCCGGTACGGTACTGGTCCACGGCCTGTTAGGAACCAGGCCTCACAGCAGGTGAGTGGTGGGGAAGCAAATGAAGCTTCATCTGTATTTATAGCCATTCCCCATAGCTCGTGTTACCCCCTGAGCTCTGCCTCAGGTCAGATCAGCCGGGGCATCAGATTTTCATAGGAGAACGAACCCATTGTGAACTGTGCATGTGAAGGATCTAGGTTGCACACTCCTTATGAGAATCTAATGACTGATGATCTGCGGTGGAGCTGAGGCGGTGATTATATAATCATTTCACTATATATTCGCATGAAATAGTAATAGAAATAATGCCTACAATAAAGGTAATGCGTTTAGAATCATCCCCAAACCATCCCCCTCCCTCGGTTCGTGGAAATGTTGTCTTTCATAAAACCAGTCCCTGGTGCCAAAAAGGTTGGGGACCACTGCTGTAGATGACTTTTATGATATTATAAATTAGGGTATTGTTACATTTAGTAAATGACATTGAGAAATAAAATTCCATATAACATTTAAAGCAATGGCATATAGATGTATATATTCATGAAAACTTATAGGATATACACTGAAGTTTTTAAAGAAGTATTAAGTTTCACAAGTATAGTGAGAACTAGTTTTTGACAAGTAAGATATATTTATTGGAAAGGTTCAGAAGAATTTAATACTGTGATTTCTGGTGAGGAAGAGGAAGAGGAAGATTTTGGTCTTTCCTTTCTATTTAACTCTCTAAATTATTGTTTTGACAATTAACGTGCATTGCTGATCTAATTTAAAAAAAAATAAAAAGGAAGGAAAGAACAATGATAAGGAATGCTCGGCTGGCACCTAATGTTGCCACATGAGAGGTACTAACATTGAGTGTCGTTAAGTGCAAGGTATTGAGACAGAACAGGGGCGGGACAGGTCACCCCCCAGAGTTTGCTGCAGGCCCTTGTTCTCTGACTCCTCCAGTGAACACCTGTTTGTTCTCCTGTGAGGTCATCTCCGGGCTTAAATGACAATGCTGCTCCAAAAGCTGTCAGAAGGATTCTACTCCATCAAAATAATACGGTCCACTGAATGAGCACTTGTCTAGAAGGCTTTTATTTTAAGTGAATTTAATTCCCACACAGAAGTAAGTATCTAAAAATATATTTACTCAACCTTTTATCATTTAAGCTTTTTTTCATTTGTTTGGACCTGAGTGGAGACAGAGAATAGCTGAACCTGGGTTGTACACAAAATGACCCATATTACATAGATTCAACAGAATTGGGCTTATAGTCAGTTTTATCTTAACATTTCTTTCCTCTAGAAAGAATAAAAAGAAACATACTTGCATTAAAAAGAAAGACTGATAGATTTTATTTTCTACTGCCTGTTTTTTTTGTTTGTTTGTTTTTTAACATACAGAGTGTATGACCAAGAAAAGGTAAAGATGAGTGAAACCCTCTGAAATGCATCTGTTGTGAAACAAAATATGCTGACATGTTGTTTTGAGGGTGCAGAGATTAACTACAGACACACTGGTGAAATGCTTTGAAGATAAAAAGCATTTCCTAGAAGCTGAGTATTATTATTCTAATTATTATTATTCCCTTTAAACATTTATTTAAAAACCCACTATACGTGTTAACCAGCTTAGTCGCAAGCATTTCTTTCTTCTTTTTTAACACAAAAGCAGGTGACTCTCTGGAAGCATGCCCTTGCTCTGTACATGGGATTCTGCAATTGCTTAGAATTTTGTATAAAGTGTAGGCATTACATCAGGGCTTGAGAACAAAGCTGTGCCTAGCTTCTGTTGTAAATTTATAGTCTGTGACTTGTCAAATTTGTTGAAGTATCTCAACCCATATTCTTTGGAAGTGTAATACTTTTTAACTAGATTGCTGAGCTAGAATAGCAGTTAGTAGTCACGTGAAATAGTTTTGCCCTTTGATCTCTTTTTGGTTATGCAGACCAAGCCAAAAAATAAATAAAAAGTTTACCTATGACATTAATTTATGGAAGCATAGAAATCATTTTGGTGGAAATAAGTAGAGCTGATATGAATAAAATACGATCTTCCTCTCTTGTGGTCAACAGAGGAAGCTCATTGCTTTCTTCCAACACGTTGCTTCTATTTTCAACTGAGGTCATCCTGGAATAAAGATTTGCAGGGTTAAACATGTAGAACAATGAGCATTGTGATTATTGGTCCTAAAATCACGAAATGAATACAGTTACCATTATAAAGATCAATCATGTCCATGAATCTATCTGTACCAGTGACATCTGTACTAGGATTGTTGCATAGAATATACAATCACACCAAGTAAATAATCCCATCAAAGAATTGGGTAAGGCTTTTTGAAGTCCCAATGATTTAAGCTTCTAGGTAAGATTAGATATAACAAAAATTTTAATTGAATTTATTGGGGTGGTATTAGGAAATAAATATAACAAATTATTTTGCACAGGGTCCACACCTAATGCAAGTTCAGAGCAAAAAGCCATAAAAATCAAACAATTTAAGAATGTTCTCAGTGACCCTACCTATAAACTCATGACACCCTGGGATGTTATATTTCTCTCTACCAATGCTCTCCTGTTAAGAATCTTGTGAGTTCCCTCTGGTGGGATGGAGCCTGTGCATGTTTCATGTGACTGGTACTGATAATTGGATCAAAGTGTTATTGTCAGACAAGCAAAAAATCAAAGGGAAAAACAGAGTTCCTTAGATGACACAGCTTCTGAGAGGCTGGAACTAGGGAAGGAGGGCCAGAGCCTGGATGCAGGAACTGAACCAGGGCCCCTCCCAGCTCTACTGTGTACTTTCTTTTTCAATATTCATTCAATATATTATTGGTGATGCCAGCCATGTGCTTGCAGAGTGCCAAGATTTGGAAGATGAATGGCACGATTTCCGGAAGATGAATGGCACGATTTCCGGTCAGGACTGTGAGGGACACACACACACACACACACACACACACACACACACATACTTCCTGGCATGAGTAGTTATAGTAGAATATGACACATTTTACAGCTGAGGAGTGGTCAAACTGCAATGGGTCCATTAAAGTAGGAGGGACTGCTCTCGAATGTTGGGGACTTCACATTTTAAATGAGTTTTATATGCTGGATGAGTTTATTGTTTGGGGAGTTTTAAAATTTTCATTGCAAACCATTTTTCCACCTATTTAAAAGAGCACAGAGTACTTGATGAATTTAGAAAAATGTACCTACTCATATAAACACCACCAAGATCTGGATATGGAATGTTACCATTGTGCCATGACTCTCAAGAACTTTCTCATAAATCTTTCTCTTTCCTCTGAAAGATAACCCCTATTCTGATTTCAACATTTGTCAGGTGGAGAATAAAAGAATCTAGGTAGGAAAAATGGCTTGGTTCAATATCAGGAAAGAAAAATGAAGATAACATTTTGGGAATAATGGGCGTGTGATGTGTATGTATAGTTGGGGTAATCCCTGGATTTGAGAACTGTTTGGGAAAAACCTAAATGTAGTGTTTGCATTTTACTTTATTATTTTTAATTTATCATACAGTGAAATTTGCTTACTTTGGGTGTATAGTTCTATGAATTTTAAGTGTACAAATTCATATAACTACCACCAATTAGAATTCAAAACAGTTTCTTCACCTCCCCAAACTTTTCTATTCTGTTCCTTTAGTTATATGTTCTTCCTGCCTATGAAGTCCAAGAATCCAAGGACCTCATTACTTACTCTTTCATCTCTTCACAAATGGCGTGGAAGAGGAATCATGCAGTATTGCTCAACTATTGAGTAATATATTGAGCATTAGAGATTCTTCCATGTTGTTCGGTATATCAGTAGTTCTTCCTTTTTGATGGATGATTGCTTCACTTTATGTATGTGTCACAGTTTATCTATTATCTAGTTGAAAAACATTTAGGTTCTTTCTAATATTTGTTGATTACATATTGAGCTGATATAAACATTCTTGTATATGTTTGTATCTGAAGACAAATTTTTATTTCTCTGGGATAAATACTCAGGTGTGGGATTGCTGGGCCATCAGCTGTTTAACTTTATAAGAAAGTGTCGAACTCTGGCACTGACATTCTGTCAGAATTGCTTTGCATCTTTTTGTTAACTGACCCTTTTGTTATTATGCAGTAATCCCACTTTGTCATCCCTTGCTCTGAAATCTAATTTGTCTGACATTAACATAGCCACTCAAGATTATCACCAGGGTCTGTATGGTATATTTCTTCCTATCCTTTTTGTTTTATGCTAACATATAATTATATCTCAAGTGAATTTCTTATATACAACATATAATGAAACCGTTTAAATTTTTTTTTATCATTCTACTATTTAATTGGTGTGTTTAAGATCATTTATATTTAGTGTAATTTTTCACTTGTTCAGATTTATGTCTACCATTTTATAATTGTTTTCTGTCTGGTCTGTTTTTCAGTAGCATGCGTTCTAGAGGGTTATTTGAACTTTTCTCTGTATTTTATTTTAATTTTCTAGCAGTTTTGTGGGTTTTTTTTTTCCTTTTACTGCATCTCTTTGTATAAGCATATTTATGGTTACTCCAGAGATTATAGTAAAAATATCATACTTTTCACATTATATATACTTAGGCTTATTATTTTACCATTTCAAGTGGAATATAAAAACCATACTATAATATGTAATTTATTTTACCCTCTCCTTTCTATGTTATAGTAGTTTTATATTTTTCATGTAGGCACCTTGAAACCCCCGTGAGGGAATGTTCTGATGTTTGCTTTCAACTATCAAGTATATTTTAAGGAACTCAAGAGAAGGATCATCTGTTAGACTTACCCAGATATTTACCATTTCTGTTGCTCTCCCTTCATTTCTGAGGTCTCAGGTTTTATGCTTGAATCACCACCCTTGTGATTGAGGAACTTCCTTTAGCAATTCTTTGAGAGCAGGTCTATTGGCAATGACTTCTCTGACTTTTCTTTAGTTCATCTTTACTTCTGAAGGACATTTTTGCAGCATATTGAATTGTAGGTGGACAGCTCTTTTATTTCATTTCAGCACTTCATAAAGACCCTGCCATTTCTTCCTGATTCAAGGTTTCCGTAGAGAAAATCAGCTGTCATTCAAATCTTTGTGCCCCTCAGATGACATCTTTTTTTTTTTTCTGGTTGTTTTCAAGGTTCTTTCCTTTATCTTTAGTTAGTTTTCAGCAGCTTCATTATGATGTGATGAAAAGTTTTTCTTATCATTTTTATTAACTGTTTCCCATGTGTTACCTCTTGATTACTTACTTGTATTTTTGTGCAGTTGTTTCCTGAACAGAAATTTAGTCATTATAGGCATATTTCAAATATTTGAGGGCAGGAACTAGGCTTTTTTTTTTTTTAATTTTTATTTCCTACAGTATACAATAGATAAAGTTACGTTCATTGGAAATGAGTTAACAATGTATCTTGGCTAAAAAAGATACATTAATAGAACGTAGTGTATCAGAATATGTCTTGGTCAAGAACGCAATAAGGGTATGGTTTTAACTGAAGCCAAGGGAGCTGGAAAAAATACCCAACATTAAGTCAGGCAGCTGAGTATCGATGGCAGGGAGAGATAACAAAGCTTAAGTGTGAACCAAGCTGAAATAGATGCAGAACATTCCCTTTGGAATAGAGCTTTTCTTTGGCTATTAAAGGATAATTAGTCATTGCTGCAAAGATCAAAAGAACCCAAAGCTGTGGCTACAGATACTAAACAGAAAGCACACTGACCACTTATGTTTCAATTTGTAAAGCATTCATCAGGACAAATCCTTCTCTCTTTAGTTATTCTCAGACATTATAGCGGTACCATTAGCAGGGTCATCTTCAAACAGGAAAATAAAATAAAAGAGTGTGTGTGTGTGCACATAGTAGAAACCAAAGCTCTGTGATTGTTTTTAAAATTTCTGCTTGTTTAAATGTCATAGCAGCGCAAAGATGCATCAAACTTCCATATTTCCTAGGATTTTGAAAGTACTCATCTCCCCATTTACTACACTGTACTCTTGTATAGGTCTATGTCATATGGTCAAAAACCTCAACTTATTTCATCTTTTTAACCTTAGCCTATAGCATAGTGCTAGGTACTATTTAATTAATTAATATATGTATCCAACAAATATTTATTGAGCACAAAATATTGTTCCAGGAATTGTGCTGAACATTCAGAATTCAAGGTTAACAAGGCATGCAACAAAGTTTGGTTGAACTAAACTTAATTTCAGGCTAGAACTGTATATAAAGGAGAAACAAATAGCATATGGAAAATAGAAGTAAACAAAAATAATAAGATAAATCAGACTACTTACCAAATAATTATGACATCTCCTCTACTAATTTGGTATTGAGAAAATAAAATGAAGTATGTCAAGAGAATGTATACCCTCATCATTTATATTAAATAAAAGAAATAAGTAACTCTTAGTGAACTCAACTAAGCAATGGAAGGACAGATTTCTCTTATCCTTTGAGAAGCACCTACTGTTAAAGGCAGTAAATAGTGTTTAGAAACAAGGACTCTGAGGTCACCCTGCATGGGCTCATTCTCTGCCTCTGCTGTGTACTGCCAGGTTGACCTCGGTGCCATGTATGTAAAAAATCACTCACTGTTTTCCTCACTACCCTCTTTTCCCTACGGTCAGTACATCTGGTCACCACCCTGAGGGGTATTTTCCCACACCAAGCAATTCTACGATTCTCTGTCCCACAAGTCCATGAAATTCTGACACTATCAACCTGGAGTTAGTGTCTGATCCCACAGGTTAAGACGCCAGTCCCACTAGCTCCTCCCACCCCCACCCAACCCCATCTTCAGAGGTCAATGGTGGGTTGCCCAAAGCTTCTGTCCAATCAGATGACACGTCAGAGGTCCCCACAGCCCTCTTGGCTAGAATGGCTCACAGCACTCAGGAAACAGTGTACTTACTGGATTACCCATCTATTGTGCAATCATAGAACTTGGAAATCGCCGGATGGGTGAAACGCTTAGGTGGCACATGCGGGAAAGGGCACGGAGCTCCCCCGCCCTCCCTAGCACCCACTTCCCCAGCACCCCATGTGTTCACCAGCTCTCTGAACGCCGTCCTTTGTGACTTTGATGAAAGCCTCATTGCATAGCCAGGATTGATTACGTCGCTGGGTACGTTCCTTCTATTTGACCTAGAAATTGCCCTATTGGTGATCCATCTAAACTTCAGACCCTCTCTTCTCTTTTATTATTATTATTATCTTATTGTTTTTGACAAAGACAAAGAAAGAGACTGAGAGAAGTGGAAGGGCCCAGAGCAGTCTCCATCGTTGTATGCCACCAGTTTTCAACATGTTTTTTTCCACACAGGTGAGTGGGGGCCATGCAGCGTGGGTACTGGGTGGGGGCCTCCCATATGGGAGACACACACCAGTTCAGCATATGGGTCACACGAACCAGGATTCGATCGTCGGTCCTCGGGGCTGCAAATAGAGTGCTCAACCCACTGAGCCATCCCAGTTTCCCCAAACCCTCTCTTCTCTTGAAGGTTGATAGATGAGGCTGAACGTTCCTGGGCAACCAGCCTCTATCCAGAAATGATCCAGAAGCCACCAGTTATCTCATTGGCCTACAAAAAGAAACCACTTTAGAAATTCCAAGGGTTTTAGGAACTGAACTGTGTGCTGGAAATGGGGGCAGGGACTACATGTTATTAAAAGCCAAGGCCAGAGACCAAATATATGTTTCTTCTTACGTCACACATACTCTCACGTGCCTTAACTTTTCCATCTATAAAATGGGAATGGTGAGTAGAGTACCAGGCTCCTAAACTGGTAATGTGGGGAGGATTAAAATGGTAACGCATATGGAGTGTTTAAAACAATTTCTGATGTACAGTAACCTCTCTCTAAGGATTAGCTATTTTTTTTTAAATATTTAATCTTCATTCTTTTAAAATATATTTTTATTTATTTAGACAGAGAGAGATACAGAGACAGAGACAGAGAGAGAACTGAACTGAGGGAGCTCCCAGTTCAGCATATGGTTCCGCACAGGCCGGGGCCGGGATTCGATCCCTGGTCCCCAGTGCTGCAAAGTGAGCGCTTAACCCACTGAGCCATCCCGGCTTCCCCTAATCTTTATTCTTGAGTAAGCAGAAGAGATAAGAAATAGAAAACAATTGTAAGTCTGCTGTTTATATTTAAAATGTCTCAATAGAAAGAATTCAAGCTTCAATGAAGGGAAACATAAATATAAGATTTTAAGAAGAATTTTCTAATGGAGGGATTGGTTTGTGATTCAGTTTTCTCCTCACCTGGTGGACATTTGAATTAACTGCTTTATATAGATGTAAAGATGCATCCCAGAAGAATTTGACAAGTGCAATGTTTGGGTGTATATGTATTTAGACACTTCCCAAGACTTGAAACATAAAGACAAAGGCAAAGAAGACCCACTGAAAAAGAACTCTTATAGAGAGAGGATCCAATGCAAGTTGGAGTCAACCACAGCCCTTGAGGATCAGAGCACAAGGATGGCTCTGAGTATTGTGTGTTCATTGTTACTTGAACCGGACTCAGTCTAATCATTGAATATAGTGTGCACAACCTAAGGCGAAAAAATAAGTTATCTATGTGAACTAGGAGTTTTAAAACTCCATATCTAGGTACTTGCTATTTAAAAGTTTTATTCAAGGAGAAAGGGACTGTTTCACAACGTATTGAAGGTGGTTGTGGGAGGGATGGTGAGCATTGGCCACCAATGGGCCATCAATTAAATGGAGCAGAGAGATCAGCTGGGAGCAAGTATCCTACTTGTAACCTCCAGAGGGAGCTGTAGGTGGAGGCTACAAACCTGAGAGTCTACCAACGAAGGTGACAGCTTGAGTGAAGCTACTGGAGCCTGGCCTCTGGGTGACAGATGGCCGCCATATGGGTGGTGCCCACGGGAGTACGGAGTGATGATTTAAAGGTGGTGCCTGCAAAAGGAACAAAGTAAAGAGAGCAGGTCCTGCTACAACCTAGTGACAGACAAGGTGACTCTTAGAAGTTATGGAATATCAGCATGGAAGGAAACTAGGTAACTTTGTAACCACTTTCAGGAGAAGGTAATATACGTGTTCATAAATACACTATGATACCCCTGGGCACATCTCCAGTTACTACAGAAGGGGAAGGATTCTGAAAGTAGCTGTGTGTGTGTGTGTGTGTGTGTGTGTGTGTTGGGCATAATATTACCATTTCATTATTATGTCTGTAGGCTGGAATTAAATGATGGGGATATTTGTATTTTAGTTAGTAGATGACTAGAATGATCAAGATGGGAGTCAAAGGGATGGTCTAATACTTGTTCACTAAGTTTCCGGCTCAGCATTTGGATATTCTTCTGATTTGGGGAGACATCTATGACACATTCTGGCTCTCCCCACAGACACTGTTGGGAATGGTGGATGTGCATACTTCTTTACACTCCTGGTGACTAATGAGTCATGCTGTCCAAATAGAGATATTCAGATGATCTGTCTGAGACTCGCATCTGGAGGCTGGGCGGGAGACTTGTTCTGTATGATGTGTGCAAATGGACAGTGGTATTCCCCCCTGGGATGCTAGGCTGGAGTCCTCAGGGTGACAGCACAGAGGCAGGGCCCATGCGGATGTGTCCTGCAACCAGGGCGTAGGTCACCTTCTCTACCCCCTCCGAAGCCTGGTTCTTCCTTCTCTCTTTTGATTCAGGAGCTCTTACCTCTCTGAAGACTTCTTTTGACTTAAGTTCCTACAAGTCGTTTCATTTTGTTTACAACAACGAGTGCAAAGAAAGAGAAATGGATAAATCTTACTCATCAGGTATTTGGTCCGTTATAACAGGAACAAAAATTTGCATCTCATTTCTTTGTCTATCTTAAAGGAAAAGTCAAATCAGATCCTCATTTGTTGAAAATAGCCCAAACCTGAAGCAGCAGGTAATGTAGTGCAGGAGTCAGTAATACGTTCTGTACAGGGCCAGGTAGTAGATACTTGCTTTACCAGCCACACAGTCTATGTTGAAGTGGTCAGACTCTGCCTTCATCCTGTGAAAGCAGTCCTTGAGTGTATATCAACGAGTGAACACGGCTGTGCTCCAATCAAACATTATTTCCAATATCAGGCAGCAAGCCGAATTTAGCCTGAATTTGTCTGATCCCTGGGCCAGGGGAATGAACATGGGCCTTGGAAAATGACAGACCTGTTGGATCTTGGAAGAGTCACTAACTACTTTGAGACTCTGTTCCTCATTTATATTTAGGGAAATCTCACGGATTTCCACTGAGGATTAAATTTAAGGAGAATGCACAATATAAAAGCATCTTGTGGTTAAGTTTACACACGTTGTTTCATGAAATATATCACATGTTCAATGAACAGTTATTATAATTTGTTTAATACTTTCTAAAAAGAAAAGTCAACATTAGTGCATGCACAATAAATGCATCTGCACACTCATTCAAGCATTCACGTAACTTCCCTAAGAATAATGTTCTTAGCTAGATGTAACTTTCAAACAAGAAATCTTTTTATTTATTTTTTATTTTTTTAATATATTTTATTTATTTATTTATTTATTTATTTTGACAGAGGAGAGAGAGAGGGAGAGATACAGAGACAGAGAGAGAACTGAACTAGGGGAGCTCCCAGTTCAGCATATGGTTCCACACGGGCCGGGGCCGGGATTCGATCTTCAGTCCCCGGTGCTGCAAAGTGAGCGCCTAACCCACTGAGCCATCCCGGCTTCCCCATAACTTTCAAATAATAGAGTTTCCCTAACTTTAAGTGAGTAGGTCTATTATATTTTGTTGCCACACCCATCAAAAGTCTGAAAATGCTTCCAACACTAGTATTGCAAAATGTTGTCAGGGCAGTTGTAGCTATTCTAACACTGATTCTCTTTGATATATATTTTAATTTGAGGCAGGAGAGAAGTTGCTAACTATTCATTCACAACATAGATGTGGTAAGGGTGGGGGAAGTTTTAAAATATATTCACAGATAGGGCTGTGCAGAATACACTAATTAAAAAGACAGTGATAGGTTTATGTCAGGAATTAAGAGATTTTTTTATTGACTTATGATGGTGCCTACTTTATGCAAACTACAGAACTGAGAAAAATGCAGGCAATCGACCTGTGCTACTAAACTTTTTCCAGGCTAGTACCTCACTTGTAAGGTCAAATTATCCAAATTCAGGGAAGCCGGGATGGCTCAGTGGGTTAGGAGTTCACTTTGCAGCACCGGGGACCGAGGATCGAATCCCGGCCCCGGCCCATGCGGACCCATATGCTGAACTGGGGAGTGCCCCCAGTTCAGTTCTCACTGGGGCGAGACCCCAGCCCAGTTCTTGCCCTGAGCAGCCCCGCCCACCTGTGGAATGAAACTATGTGGCAAAACCGATGATGTGCAACTATGGAGACTGGTCTGGGCCCTCCCCCTTCTCTCTGTCTCTGACTGTATCTCTCTGTCTCTCTGTCAAAAACAATAAATCTTAAAAAAAAAAAAAAAATATATATATATATATATATATATATATATATATATATATATATATATATACACATATATATCCAGACCCAACAGTGTCTGCCAATTTCATAGCACTGTGTTAAGTTCAGCCCCGAGCAGCAGGATGCACATTCGACACAATATTCATAACCAAGTTTGCCGGTTACTTACAGTCGACGAGTGAACACATCATTCGGTGTAAAAATTGCTGTATTCACTCAAGAACTTCTTCTTTTATTCTCCAATTCCAAGAAATTGCCCACATTGTCCTCATCTTGAAAGATCCCTGTTGGTCTTAACCAGGAGCTTTATCACATCAGCGACCCATGTAGGGCTGAAACAGTGAGTAGAAAACACCTTAGCCTCCATGGTAGGCTCTTTCTATAGTGTAATTGCTGCTTCCTCAGGTTTCTAAGCATGTTTTATTCAATTATGCCTAGTAAGCAATCTTCCCTCTTAGTATTTTCTGTTCATATTCTAAAATCTCAAATGTTGTGTCTCTTTTCTGTTGTTGTTTTATTCCTATCTAAGAGTTCTATCCCTTCTGTTTTGACTCTAAACCCAGCCTTCTGTTTTCTTTTTGACTTAAAAGAAAATTCTGATAATGCTTTCACAACCTCCTTCCCCTAGAAAGAATATTGACCTACCTAGAGCAGAGTAACTTGATAGAAGCTTCAATATTTATTTAGCACATGTGATGTTAATGTTATGTGTCAACTTGGAGGATGTTTTTGGATGACATTAACATAGAAATCTGTGAACTTCCAGTAAGCAGATTACCCTCCATTGTATGGGTGGGCCTCGTCTAATCAGTGCAAGGTCTGAACAGAAAAAAACATCAGTTTCCCCAAGCAAGAGGGGCTTCTCCCACAGATTGTCTTTGGATTTTCTCTGCAATATCAGCTCTCCCAGGTCTCCTCCACCCACTGGCCTTTGGAATGGAACTGCATCATTGGCCTGGGTCTCCATCCTGCCAGCCTCCAATTTTTTTGTTGGTTTGTTTTATTTTGTTTTGTTTTGTTTGCCAGTTTGAGAGTATAATATACATTTGGCTTCACACAGTGCAACAAGAGTGTGTGTGTGGGGCGGCATATTTGGACTCTGCCCAAGAAAAGAGGAAGAGAGGATGTTGCCACTGGCTGCCCACCCCTCCTGCCATGTGTTCCTGGTATGGGTGACAGTGTCCTGGTGGGCCTGCTTAATACCCAGACCCACATGAGCCGACCTCTTAGAACAAACATTGGCATGCACCTCCAGAATTACGGGCATTGCACCCCAACCCCCCAGACCTGGTAGGAGCTAAAGGCTCAGGGTACCCCTATGCAGTGCCTGAATGGCTGTCTGGGCTTTACCTGGACAGCATGAGGAGCCTAGAGGTGACCACTGGAGACTGAAGAGCAAAATCCGGAAACACCCAAAGAAGAAGGGAACTCCTGGTCAGAGACTAGGGGCATTACCTCAAGTCCATCGAAGAGGCGAAGGCTCAGGTGTTTGCAAGTTCCGAGGACAGGGCCCACATTGTTTTGCAGATTGGCAATGCCCGTCTTGCTGGGAGTGTCTGGGCTGAGAACCTTCCAGGCCTTCTTGGGGAAGGAAGGCGTGAACAAGGCCGCTGTGGCTCTCAAGGACTGCATGGATAAGAGAACGGAGGGCTTTTGGAATCTCTGGGTTTGAGGGAGATGAAGAGAGGATGGTAAGTTATTTATGGGCAGTTTTCATCATCTGTGCCACTTCTTTAAAAGAAAAAAAATATATAGCAAATGTCACTTTACACACACCTTGCACTCCTTTCTACTTGTTTATTTAACAGAAGTTCCTAAAGGTGATCAGCTGGGTCAGAGATATTAACATTATGTGCTTGATACCTATTGTCAGCCTGATTTCCAGAAAGATTGTTCTAAATTACACATTAGCATTGCATAAGCCTGCTGTTCTCACAGTGCCTTAATCAGCATTTAGAATAATCCTTTCTTTAATGTGTTTCAATTTAAGAGGTGAAAAACAGAATTTCATTGCTTGGATTTGCATCTTTAGTCATTAGTATTGCAAAATCTATTATTCTTGTTAGCCATTTTTATTTATTTTTATGGGGAATGTTTATTCATCCCTTTTTTTTTCTCTCTATTGGTCTACAGCTATTTTTCTTCATCAGTTTTTTTTTTTTAAGTACAAAATCAAGCATGCTCATGTAACCATCACACCCTACAGAACTGCATAAGAATAGTATCACTCCTTTCCAATCCCACACCTTGAAGTAACATTTAAATGTGCCTGTTCTTGCTCACATCCCCTGGACTCACATAAACACATACAGGTTTAAAAATGTATTTTGTTGTCACTATTTGGGTTAACAGATGTGCTACATGGGTTTTTCTATAGCTTTCTCTTAGTATTTCATTAATCTTCATTCTGGGGCAATTACTACACATATCTTTTTTTAATAATTGCTTATTATGTCATGAAATAAATATACTAATATATTCAAATAATTTTTCTCTTCAGGGATCGTTTAGTTTATTTGTTCATTTTTTTGTGTTTTTCAGTCATGATAAAAAATGTTGGAAAGTGCATTCAGAGGCCCATGTGTGAACCTATAGCATTTGCATACTTACATGCATGCATGTGCATATCCTCATACCCTATTTTTTCAAGATTTATTTTATTGTTTTTGACAGAGACAGAGAGAGACAGAGAGAAGGGAGAGGGCCCAGAGCAGTCTCCATAGTTGTATGTCATCAGTTTTCAACGTGGTTTTGTTTTGCACAGGTTGCTGAGGGCTGTGCAGGGTGAAAACTGGGCTGGGGGCCTCCTGCATGGGAAGCACACCCCAGTTCAGCATATGAGTCCACACAGGCTGGGGTTGGGATTCGATCCTTGGTCCCTGGGGCTGCAATGCAAGTGTTTAATCCACTGAGCCATTCTGGGTTCCTCTTATACACTATTGCTTTTAGTTGTATGGCAGCAATATCCTCTAAAATCAATTCCAAATAAATAAATAAATAAATAAATAAATAAATAAATAAATAAATAAATAATACAATGAGTTGAGGTAGTAATAAAAAGCCCAGAAGGTATGTCTATTTTTGCGTGCAAATGGCACTAATGTATTTTAATTTTTTACAGAAATTTGGGCATTTTGTATATGAGTACTCACTGGTGTTCCATAACATAACTTTTAAAAGACTAAATTATGTAATTCAATGTAACTGTGAATTTTGATTTGTAGCTCTGGTCTTGTCATTTAACATATAGAAGACCTCATTTATTTTTTGAGACATGAAATTCTGAAAATCAAGTGGCAAGTAGTAGGACAGAAGGAATACAATTTTCTTTTAGTTCAGGGCCATCTGGGTGTTTGGCTTTCTGTGGAATTTTGCTATACTGTAAAGTAAATAAATGAAGAATGTATCTACGGTCAATTCCATCTCCTGTTACTCACCATTTAAATGACAGTGGTAAGCAAATTTCCAACTTTGAAAAATGCATTTCTGATCAGAGGAAAGAGAAGGGCAGGACTTTACATGTTAGTTTTCAAGTGGCTTGCTGTAGATATCATCTGAATAATTCAGACTTGACCATTTTTAAACTTTTATTTTTTTGTGTATTTATTTATTTATTTTTTGACAGAGAGAGAGAGAGAGAGAGAGAGAGAGAGAGAGAGAGAGAGAGAGAGATACAGAGACAGAGAGAGAACCGAACTGCAGAGAGAGAGAACATGAACTGGGGAGCTCCCAGTTCAGCATGTGGGTCCTCAAGGGCCGGGGCCAGGATTCAATCCTCAGTCCCCAGGGCTGCAAAGTGAGCGCTTAACCCACTGAGCCATCCCGGCTTTTAAACATTGAAAGCAGTCATTGAAAGACAATACTGTTGTCATCCCGAATCTGAGTCTTGACCTCTCACTTTCCTCCCTGAACAGCTTTAACACCAGCTCCACCTTCTCCATCAACTAGTGGATTCTGGGCCCAGAGTGTTCTCCCAGCCTCAGGTCCAACTGGCCATCAGCGCAGCCAGCCTGTACCCAGGCACAGAGGTCTCCGACTCCCCGATATGTGTGTCCCAGCCCACCAGTGTCCAGGTTGGCTGGGGCCCCCGGGGCCTGGCTGATGAGAGGCCCAGGGGTCTGGCTGGCAGGGGCAGGCATCCAGACAAAGAAGGAGACTATGCAATGCCTAAATGATGACCTGGCCCCCTTCCCAGACAGGGCGAGGAGCCTAGCGGTGATAGCTGGAGACTGGAGAGCAAAATCCAGAAACACACGGAAATGGGACCACAGTCAGAGATTGAGGGCATCACTTCAAGACCGTTGAGGAGAGAGGGCTCAGGTCTTTGTAAGTGGACAGTGCCGCATCGTTCTGCAGATTGACAGGTTTTGACCCAAGAGCACAGGAATGAGGCTGGAGAGTTCAGAGTTTTTACAAGATCCATCAGGATGTAACACCCACTGAGATTTCTGAAACACTGAATCTTTGTCATCTAAGAGCATCGTTAAAGGGTCTTTGTTTCATTGTTCTTGATCAAAAACAAATGAGTTGAGATGTAACCATCAAGCCAAGTGTGAACCACTGGTTGCACAAGATTATAAGCTGATATATTCAGTCATAGGTAATAGTAGGTACATCTTTAAAGACAAGGCTTTGTGAACATTACTGGGTTTAGATACCGGTTTCTGACTTTGTTACTAGTGGTCCAGCTGTCACGATCATATCAAATAGATGCAGGGCATCTTGTTTGAGATTCTTCTTGGTGCATGTGAAACAAAGTTAGTGAAAATTCTATAAGGAATCCATTTAAACAGTCTAAGAGAAGCCATTCACCATGAGATATATTTCTTGTTTACAATGCAAAAGCATGGAGTAAGGCCAAATTTGAAGAAAGTATTGAAGCAGAGTTGGAAGGGCCACACAAACCCTGATACCTACTCCTTTCTGCCCTCAGCATTACTTTTCTCTCTGAAGACTGGTCTTTTCTTCTCCAAACACATGGCAGAAGATGGTTACCCAACAATTCAAGTTCACACGTCTCCAAGTTCTGGCCCTTCTTGTAGCTACTGCTCATTCCCAGGGTCAGATCCCTAGGAGAGAGAATCCTATTGGACCAATTTGAGTAAAGACCACACCATTGATCTAATCAAACATGTAGGGAAACTAGGAATATGGCTGCTGACATCACTCTCAGCAGCTTCTAAAGCTTGGGGGTTGGGTTTGATTTATGACCTAGGGATTTGGAGGGAACAATGATGATAAGACCCAAACAGCACCATCAAACTGAATAGTACAAGTTTACAAATAAACTCACATGTGTGCGCGCACACACACACACACTCATGCACAATTACAATTAATAAAACACAAATGTGGCCATGTTCTTTAAAAAATGTCTCCTCCTAAGGAATTTGCAAACCCTCTTTGGCAGGTGCTTATAGAAACCTAGACAGTAATCTCAGGACATCTATTTCTACTCAGAATTGTGATTTTGATAGTGATTGCTTCCCCAACCTAAATCCAAAAATGCCTTTAAAGTGACCGAAGGTGGAGATTTGATCTTGCTTCACAAGTAAAACTACCATAATGCCCAGCACACAGTGTAGACTTCACAGTCATTTCTAACAAGCTCCCTGCTAATGCTGTAGCTGCTGGTCCATGAACTCTACGTTGAGTAACAGGGTTCTCAGACCCACCCCTAATTTAGCTATCTTTCCTCAGATTAAAAAAAAAAATGCTCATATGAGTAATGTATACATTTTCTTTGGGGATAACCAAAGTCTATTTTGTTGGCCAGTGTCAATCCAAGTCACTCAATTCCTTTGTTTCTGTTTCTTTGACTTATCAGTGAATCACAGTTACTTTTCTTAATACATTATGGTGGGGTATTTTTTTATATTACTCATAGTCATTTTTTTTTTTTTGGATGGTGGGAAGAAATAGAGCCAAAATGTGTTCCTAGGGAGTCTCTATGCTTTGGTAAAAAAGTCTGCCTCTGGGTTTGAATATCTCCCTGGTAGTCACTTGACATAAAAGGGAATGAATGCATAGATACACAGAGCAGAGACCACCTCTGCCTAGCATCACAGTGATCAAATTTTTCTCACTCCAACCACCTCCTGCACTGCACAGCTGCACAAACAGGTGACACATGGCATTCAGCACCAAGGACTCAGCTGCAGTGTTGAGATACACAGCATGCTAAAGAGAAGTGTTAGGTGTGCACTGACTAATTTGTTAGTAAAAGTAGTAAAAGACACCAAACTGTGCAAATAGTATATTTTTAAAACCTGTACAGTGGATTCTCGTTTAGGATTCTGACCATATGATGTCATGCTAGTTCACTTTTTCCTTTCTGTCTTGGACTTTGGAATGGTGTACATATGATTATCATCTGTCTGTCTTTCTGTTGAAGAAGGATAAATATAACTGCTGTTCTACCAGCACCAAGCAAGTTTATTTTTTCCAGTAAGATTTATTATTATCTAGGTTCTGTTTAGAAAAATCCAGCCCACATCTGCTGATGCAACCCAAAAGGGAAAGTAATTTATTTTTTTCCTACCAGTCCACCTTTTAAAGCTTTGGGGTATTACGAGAAGGAAAGTTTCCTATAACTTGAGGATGCTCTGTGAAAAGAGTCATACTCCTTCCTCAGCATGCTTCCTTCTTTACTCAATTAGGTTCACATTAGTTGTGACATTGTTTCATTCCACACAAGTGAATGTGGGGCCACGCTGGGCAGGAACCGAATTGGGGGGGGGGCTCCCACATGGGAGACGAGAACCCTCGCTGCCACCTTGCTGGTTACCAGTAGTGTCATAGTTCAGCATAAGCAGTTGCACAAGCTGGGGCCAAAAATAGAGCCACCATCCTCATGGTTCCGAGGTGAACACTCAACATCTGAGCTATCCCAGCATTCCCTCATACGCGCTATATTAAATCACCCAGATCTCTCTCATCACTGAGCTCATAAGTCCTTTTAATCAACAGTACAAAGCAGATGCTCAGTTGTGTTCTACTTATTCTGCCTTTGTTCATCTTATCTTTCCGAATAGATTCTATGTATACCGAGGATACAATCAGGCAATGGATTTGTTTCTATTGTGCAAGGCCCAGAACTAAACTGTGCTAGAAACTCCATAGCTCATAATTTATTTTATTAATATCCAATGACTAGAATCCCTTCTTTGAAAATAAATAGGCAAAACACAAAGTTTCAAGTTCAACACATGGAGGCAAGGTAATTAGAAAGATGATGAATATATCTGTGGCATTTTACTCAGTTTTTAGTTCACAGACTATACCCAGTTCAGGCTAATTCTTCTTTCTTCTGTAATGTTTCATTGTCTTTGATAAGGAGTGAGATTATTCAAATCTGCTGATTTTAATTTCTAAAGTCATTTTTTTAACTCAAAGAAAAACAAAGAGTTCAATGATGTAAAATTATGACTGCATCATCTACCCAACATTTTTTTTCTTCCATGAAGGCAATAGGTAAGGTAAATAGTGTTTGTTTGTTTGTTTGTTTTGACAGAAAACTAAATGTCCTTTATTCCTTTATATTATTTTTCACTGATTTAAAATAATGCATAAAGAAGAAAATGAAGAATTGGGGGAAGAGGATGTATACTTTCAGGTACAGAACTCAGAATTTTAACTGACCCCTCAAAAGTGGTTTCATGGTTTTACTACCCTGAAATGTCTTTCAAAGGAAACCTGAGTGTGGCAAGCATAAAAGCGGGGGAAGCACAGCTTCGGCTGAATGAAACATGTCACACACGTGATTTCTAAGATTGTCACCTGCTGTCCCAGAGAAGGAGGATTTTAGATATCTTTTATTTTGCCCGCCTTCTTCTCTTTTTTCTTCTTCTCCTCCTTGTTTGGTTTACTTTTGTTCCTAGGGTGAAGCAGTGGCCATGGAACTTGATTGAATGTGACTGTTGGCACATGGTAAGAGACTATGTTTCATGCTGTCTCTTCATTGAACTTGAGCACAATCTACCCCAGCAGAGATGAAGTAACTTTCAACCATGTTCTTAGCACACACCCAACTAGCATCAGAACAAAGTGGATTTGGAATGCTGTTTATACAAACAACATTAAGCAACTGTATCTTTTAATTTAAGCTTGAAGTTTAAGTAGGGTGTATCTTTTGAGTTGGACATTAAGGAGAGCAGGCTCTCAGGCAGAAGTATGGCACTGGGACAATCAGTTTAACTGTTTGCAAATGCTTAAACAATTGAAATGTAAATTTTCAACAAAGCCCGAGAACCTTGATTCAGAGTTTGTGTTTAAGATGACAGAATATTTCAGTTAACTTGAAGTTTATATGTCTGTAGAAAGGTATTTTCACTCTTAAACTAACAACTCTTTATGTTCACAAAAATCCCTGTAGTGAGTAGAAATGTCTAGCAGTAGTAATGGACACCCACAGACAGCAGAATTAGTGTGTTTTCTTTTACAAAGGGATTTCTTACTTCTAATATATCTACCAAAGATACGTACCTGTCTTACTCTGTGATTAAGTCTTTTGTAAGATGAATTTCTAGATGGCTGTTCATTCTTTTGTTTTTGTTTTTTTCTTCTAAAAATTAACTTGGGAGCAGAAAATTGAACTTTGTAGGAATGAAAGCTTTTCTTTATATTAATTTTATGACATAGATTGTATTAATAGAAAGTTTACTTTGTGAGTGTGCACATGCATAAGTTAATATTCAATTTCATGTAAAATCAAAGATTCCCATATCTACATGCTACTAAGAATTGAGATATAGTAATGCCTCTCCAAATGCTGTAACCAGCAATCCTGTAAAAAGGTGACTTTCTATCCTGTACATATTGGAAACCCAATGAAATGCCTTTCAAATAGACTAACTAGACCAGATTCAGAGGTAAACAATCATCTCTGTTTACCTGGGTCTCAGAGATTTCTGGGGATGAGGTAGTTTCAGTGCTAAAACAGAAAAATCTGAGGCAAATAAGGCTGGATAATCGCCCTATAAACAGTGTGCTCAAGTTGATCCACCCAAACTGTTCTCATCAAAGCCCTAACATATCAGCCCTTCGAAGGAATCCTTGGCATAAAGCTTAGATCCTTCTGTAGCCAAGAGCCACAATTTTCTTCCAATTCCCTTAGGATTGTTCTGGCATTAGGGTTTGCCATTTTAAAGAATTGGGGAGGAAAGAAAGAATTCTATCTGTCCACAGGGCTTGATCAAATGGAATTGGAAGTAGCAGAAAAAGAGGGATATAAATGGTCCATGTTTGGCTGATAAGCAACAGCAACTGACATGTTTTTACTACTTTTGGATCCTGGGGAACATCTGAATGTGTGAACTGAAAGCAAGATATAGAAATCAGAGCACGTATTATCACAAGCCTCTGACATTATTAAAAGCTCATCTCCATGATTAATGGCACTTTAAAAGTGTCCAAAGATCAAGACCCAAATCAAAGCGAGGCCAATTATCTGATGTGTCCCATCTTGTAAACTTGGTTCTGTGACCGCCCCCTGCTATAGGAGCACACCGCACTTCATCTCAGCCGAGGAGTTACATAAACTCTTGACTGGCAATGAATGTCTAATTAAGAATCTGGTTTCTTAAACTTTATACATTTATCTCTTTCAAGGAAAATGATTTTGTTATCACTGTGGAGCCCAGTAAATCTAATGTAGTGATGTGTTCATATATACTATTGATATCAGTACTGTTCTTATAGCATAATAGGAGAGGCTAGTATTCATACAATGAAGGTCATCATGTTAAATTCCCCAAACAATGAACTTGTCACCACCGCAAACAGGAGATGGGTACATTTCACACGATGGCCATTGCTCATTATGACTGGCCATATTAAAATGCTTTGTATTTTTTCAAGGTCAATGCTGACACCACAAGGAAAGAGAAATTAAGCTTAAAATTCTCATAGTAGCTTAGGAAAAGCTGATTCTTGTAGGGCTTCATAGGCAAGCTTAATAAAAATTACTCTCTGACTCCATCTCCCTTTAAGAGCAGAAAATGTTTCTTCCATGAGATGATTATAAAGTGGTAGTATGAGCATTTTTCAATTTGGGATTCCGAAGGTTCTAGGAAATGAGGTTACACTCAAGGTTACTTATTTGTGCAGAGTGACTAGGTGTCATGCCACTTGAATACGTAAATAGTGCCATTTATTACATAGTGTATATTTACACTTTGGTCTTGTCTGTAACCAGCGTATAGTAGCTTCAATTCCAAGTTCAGATTTATGATTATGAATATACTTATATGTAAAAGTACTGACTATAAAAGTAAATGGGTTATTAGTAGTATTTGAGAGTCCACATGGCAATATACTTCCTGCTAGACAGCTGTTCACATAAAAAAATCTGCTCTCACAAGAAGTATCCTTGTTGACTGGCTAAATGACTCACTTGTGTTTAGGCAGAAATCCATTTATTCTGGGGCTGATCCACTGCTAGGGGACAAGAGAAAAAATCTTCTTTCTACCCATGATTTACAAATAATAAAAAGGATATAACAATTGGACTTTCTTAATTTAAATTTGACATACTTAATAATCAGTACAACAATACCAAACCAAAGTAAGTCATCAACATTTCCTTGAACACTTTCTATGGTAGCTTCTGCTTTTCTCCTGTATTTCTCCATACAACTAATCTGGGAAGAGCTCTGCTTTTGCCCATTTCTTTGTGAAAATAACAAAGCTGTATGGAATCCTTTTGTGTTGTTGTAGATTAGTTCTCTTTCATACAGAACATACGATTCCTTTGCTCTCAAGGTAAATTAACCTTAAATAGAATCAATTGGGAATAAATAAATAAAAAGAGGAAATGTCAGCCCCTTTTTCTATGAAAACAGGAAATGCACACTTCAGAAAAAGACAGACAAGGCTAAAAGTGCCTCTGTCACAAGCATTCACTAGGAGCTCGCTTGCCCTTAAAAATCGAGCGAAGTGTTTCTAATTCAGAGAATTATAGCAGGCCGGCTCAATAACGTCTCAATATTAGAGTAAAATGTGAAAAATAACTCCTTGATTTTTTTTCAAGATCTAACCCATTTACCTATTGCCTTTTATGCCTTTCAAGAGTTTTATTTTACATACCAGGTTCTTTTCCTAGGCATACACTTCAGTTCAAAATTTCTAGATGTGGAAAAACAAGCATCAGGATGTAGTTTTAGTAGATAAGACAGGGAAGATACTGACCTCACTTGAAAATCAGTGATTAGAAATGGACACTTTACATGTTATTTGTGCTCTTTGCCTTGTCTTCATGTACATAAAATTAGTTATGATACTTCATAGGGTTGCTAGTAACATGGAATGAGAATATGTGTTGTGGGCCTAGCATAGTGCCTGATTCTGTAAATATTATTTGTTCCATTTTGGCAACTCACAGTCCAAATAATAGAGGATATCTCTTTTCTTTTTGATATATTGAATCTGTCTGAATATACCAACTCCTTAAGCATATTTTTTCTGATGACCTAAGCAAGTAAATATTTCTCTTTTTTAGAAATGCCTTTATACATATCCATTTACTCAAAATACGCTCATTATACCCTGTCTTATAGTTTTGGAGGCCCCCCCCTCCACACACACACAAGATAACCCCCCTCCCCACACATAACAGCACAAGAGCCACGGGTTACATGTTTTTACATAAAACAACAACAACACTCACGCAGTCTTCATCTGACATAAGATTGTTTTGCCTTTAGTTGTAAAATGTTTGTTGAGTGACTAGCAGAACCAGTCTCAAGGACTGAGTCTTGGCTTTGATACAAGGCATTGCAAAGAACGGATAGTGAGGTTTTCATGTTTTTTAAAAACCCTGTAATAATGTAATTACCATACTAAGCCTTATTAAATACAAAATAGTAAGCATAAACTAAAGTCAATGTAATGATAAATCACATACTTAAATAAAGGAGGGTAGTGGCTTCTAGAGCATCATTTACATCAGATTGGGGGCAAAGAAAAGGTTAAAGCGTGACCCAAATGCAATACCTGAAAAAAAAGGAGTCCCAACAAATGATAATTGGATGTTTTTGGGTTAGGGATGGAATAGATCTCGGGAGGGTACCACTCAGCTGTCACTTGGATGCCTGGGTTCTCTGAACAAATTTTTAAGCAAGTTGCTTTTTTGCCAGGCCCTAAAAATTACTCCAATGGAGTAACTTTCTTCACCTCGTATGAGGTTTCTTGAGTTCTCCATGGAAAACTCAACGTGTTTAAATATGGTAAGTTAGAATAGCGTAGTGTAAGAATCACACATGTCAGCTGCTTCCCTGGGACTGAATCCTAACTGGAGCGTGTCCTTTCCGAAGTATTAGGAGCTCAACGTTTTGGTACTTACTGTCCCTGGAGCTTTGGCAGGGCCTCGCAGCTTTTGCTTACCAGCAAGAATGTAATGTGCAGTAAATCAGGCTGTCTTTTTAAGCCAGCTTCGTGTGGCTCTCTAACCATTCGATTAGATTTAGAGACTGTCATGAAATAAAGGGACAGAGGGAACCAGGTACACATAAAGCCCAGAGGTCAACTTGGCCACTCAGAAGTCAAGCTGCAAGCATGTCTCTCTGTGGGACATTTAGAGGGTGGCTCTAAATATCTTGGTTAATGTTCTGCATTGTTGTGGGAGAATTTGGAATGCCACCAACAGAGACCAATAAACCAGCTACACTATACTTACAAATATTTCTTCTCATTCTTTCTTTCCCTCCTCACTTCCATCCTTCTAAGTTCCTCTGGCTCTCTGTGCACTTTTGTTTGAATCCAGTAACTAAAAACATCTCACCAGGTTTTACAGAAGCCACACACATTACTTCTTCATCTGGAGCCTTTGGCAACTATTAAGGGTATCGAATTCAAGCCTCTGTACTGAGCATAGATCTTCTGATACGTTGTCCTTTTCTGTCCAGGATCTATTTGTGATAGCCTTCTTATTACTCTGAAAATGTCCTCATGTATTAATCACTGATACTTCCTGACAGACTCAGGTATTTAACCTGAATATAAGTTACAAGTGTTTACCCAGGCACTGAAGGTGTCTTCATTCTGATTTCTATCTCTAACACAGTATTTGGAGAAGACAACGATATTTCCAGTGTTACAACTGTTCTGTTGTCCCTGAATAATGTTAGGATCCCTGAGTAAATACACAGATCTATGGTTTTCCTCTTTCAACTCGGTAAGATTTTGGAAGTTATTGAATGAATCTTTAAAAGATTATTTTAAATCTTGATTATTATTCTAAAGTGTGTCTTCAATTTGTACATGTATATTATGAAATCAAAACAACTTGAATTCGAATATGAACTGTATAAATTAAAAACTATAATTTGAAAAATATATTTTCTAAAAATTTAAATTCCTAATCTGTAAATATGAAAAATAGCCCATCTTTTCTTTGAAAATTGATATCGGTATATGAAATTATGTATTTGTACTATTTTTGTAAATGTTATAAAAGTCAATTTATTTTTATTATCTTTCAGCCAACAAAAATGTTTTAAATTATATAAGCAATAATTATATTAAATGATATAGGAGAAATATAATTCTTTCTAAGGATTTCTGTAATAATATATAACTTTTGAGTACATAGGTATCTACTTGACTTACATTCAGATTTATTTTTTTTTAGGACAATATCTTGTTGTCCATGTTTGTTATAGTTGTCTGCAATGGCCAAATAATGTGTTTTACTGTTTCTAAAAGCATCACTACCCAAAATTAATAACTATTTTTTCTTCATGAACAATATGAGGCAATTGATATAACTTATTTCTAAATAACTTTTTTCATTGTGCATGATACTATTATGTAATATTTTAACATCTTCTTAAGTCCTGTTAAAATCAGTCATTGTTGGGTTTTTTTTAAACATTATATTACTGTTAATGCTTATTTTGGTATATCTATGTTTACCAGTTTACTTGATCATCACTGTCCCTTACGTCAGCGTTCCCCAACCTTTTGGGCACCAAGGACCTGTTTCCAGACAAACAATTTTTCCATGCACTGGGGGGTGAGGAGGGTTTTGATATGAGTCTATCCAATTGGTATATTATGGTCTCTGTGCAGTCAAACCTCTCTGTTAATGTATTTACAGCTGTTCTCCAGCACTAGCATCACCACCTCAACTACACCTCAGGCATTAGATTCTCTAAGGAGCACACAACCTAGATCCCTCACATGCACAGTTCACAATAGGTTCACACTGCTATGAGAATCTAATGCCAATGTTGATCTGACAGGAGGTGGAGCTCAGGTGGTCATGCAAACACTGAGGAGCAGCTGTAAATATAGATGAAGCATTGCTTGCTGGCTACTCACCTCTTGCTGCGGGAGCCCCGTTATTCACATGCCATAGACTAGTATGGGTCCATAGCCCTAGAGGTTGGGGACCCTGGCTTATATCATTCTCCTTCATTCCATGTAATATATATATATATATTTTTTTTTAATTGGAGAATCTACTTTAGTACTTGAATAGTTGTGAGTTATAAATCTTGATTTTTGTTTGTCCAATAATGTCTTTCTTTTAATTAAATTAAATTAATGGAATTAATTAACTTAATTCCATTAAGTTTGGGTACTTCTGGTGATAATTTAATATATTTCATGGTAGATCTAAAATAAAAGCAAAGATGGTGACAAGGTTGAAAGACAGGATACAAATATATATTTTGACAGATAAACATTGAAGTAACATGATTTAAAAATTTTGGCGTAAGACACATGTGAAAATGAAAAATGAAACATTGGTTGTTGCATAGGCAGTATGTGGTATTGAGGGAGATTTTATTTAAAATGGTAAAAACAAGCAGTAGAAATCTAAGGAAGGTCAGGTGTACAGATTTTTCTGAAACATATTATTAAATTTTACTGGAAGAAAAACTACACAAAATTTCTTAAATATAAAATATATATGAAAGAAAAAAAAGGAATGGAGAACACAGAAACAAATACATTAAATATAATACATACAGTAAATATCAGTGAAAATAACACGAGCAATTTCAGATAAAATAAAATTGTATGTAAATATATTTGTGAGCCTACATAAAATGAACAATATTCTAGGAATAATGTCTATGAAAGATATAAAGTTATCACAAACCTCTGCCTCCATAAAAGCATAAAGTCTAAATGGACTCACAGGAATTTTATCAAAGTTTCAGAGACTAAATAATTTCAACATAATTTAGGTTAGCTTCAGAGTATAAAGGAAAAATAAAAAGATTTCCAATTTTTTAAATAAAGTATAACTGAAAACTAAACCTGATAAAAACAGGACATTAAAACAAAAACTAAAGACCAAACTTACTTATGAATATCAATGCAAGATACTAAATAACTTTTTAGAAAATAGAACCTAATAGAATCTTAAAATAATTTATAAGGGAAGCCGGATAGCTCAGTGGGTTAAGCGCTCACTTTGCAGCGCTGGGGACTCAGGATCAAATCCTGGCTCCAGCCGTGTAAACCCATGTGCTGAACTGGGGAGCGCCCCAGTTCAGTTCTCTCTCTGTCTCTGTATCTCTCTCTCTCTCTCTCTCTGTCAAAAACAATTAAAAAATAAATAAAATAAATAATTCATAATGGCAAAGTGAATTTTTTATGTAACAATTCAAAGATATCTCAGCATTAGGAATTATAATATAATTTACTACATCAATTGATATTCAGAGGAAGGCATATGATTATCTCTGTAGATACTAACAAGGCTTTGACAAAATATTAACTCATGAGAAAACACTCTAGAATATAGAACAAATACTTCAAGATGATTTTCACACTTATACACCCACACAAACAAACACACATGTGGGTACACATATGATGTTAAACATATGTATGTATATGTGTGTATATTCGTATATTCATTAGAAAGTATAAATCAGAGACTATAGAAATGGTTAAAAGTAGTTACTAGTAGGAGTAGAGTAGAATAGAAAAAGAATGTCATCTTTCCTTAACATATCTTTTCAAATAATTTTGACTTTAGAACTATGAAAATGTTGTACATAACACAAAATAAAAATAAGCCATAAAACACACACCAAACAGACACCTTTAAATTTAATGAATATCCAAATAACAATGATAGCTGCATGAGCCTATATCTGCCAATGATCTGCTCCTGGACGCTGACTCACTCGTATTCCATGTTTACTGCTCTGGCTATGAGAGTCCCCATCTATTTCTTGAACCTAAAGATATCCCTTTTTCTTCTTTTTTTAACTTTTATTGTTTTTGACAGACAGAGAGACAGACAGAGAGGGACAGAGAGAAGGGGGTGGGCCCAGAGCAGTCTCCATAGTTGACAGCATTCGTTTTTCATATAGTTTCACTCCACAGGTGGGCGTGGGGCTGTGCAGGGCAGGAACTGGGCCGGGAGCCTCCTGCTTGGGCCCTGGCAAGAACTGAACTGGGGGCACACCCCAGCTCAGCATATGGGTCCTCCTGGGCCAGAGCCGGGATTCGATCCTCGGTCTCCAGGGCTGCAAAGCGAGAGCTTAACTCGCTGAACCATCCCAGCTTCCCCTATCTCCTTTTTCTTTCAAACTTGGTTATATATTTAAATTTCTTAAAATATTTGTCTAACATTTCCATGTAAAGAAGATGTTTTTTTGTTTTTTTTCAATTTATTGGGGTGACATTGGTTGGTAAAAGTTACATAAATTGCAGGTGTACAATTCTACAATACATCATCGATGTATTGCATTATGCACTCACCACCCAGAGTCAGTTCTCCTTCCATCACCATATATTTGCCTCGTCTTCCTTCCCCTCACCTCCTACTCTAGGGTAACCACTAAACTATTGACCGTGGAAAAGACGAAATACAGCCATTTGTGACAATATAGATGGACTTTGAGATCATCATGTTAAGCGAAATAAGTCAGACAGAAAAAACTAAGAACCATATGACTTCAGTTATGGGTAGAATATAAAACTAAAAGCAACAAAGAAACAAAAACTCATCAAAGACGGTCTTTATTAAATCATGCTAACAATATCTTAAATCTCAAACCTTTGATAATATGTTCTTAAGCAATTAAATGTATCCCAATAAAACTTTTTAAAAAAACATAAATAGGTGTGTGTTCTTTGCCAATAGACAATTACATTTAAATTTTCTTTTCATGAAATAGGTGTCGAATCAAGTATATGAAGCACCCATTATTTGTGCTATTGTCATTTCCTTCAGTGTTATTAACAACTCTAATAAAGCTGAATTTTTGGAAAGGGCTCAGTTAAAAACTCTGTAAATATTAGTCATAGTCTGATAAATTTTTAATACTGAGCAGGATAAAATGTAAATGTCCTGTGCAGCAAGAGTGATTAAGTACCTGGAATTTTTGTTCTTTGCCACTTGATATTAGGCATGACCTTTTAATTACCTTGACTTGTTATAAGCCAGCCCAATTCCAATATATATTTATATATGTATATAAAGACCACCATGTAGAATTACCTTTTTCTCAACAATAATAGACACAGCAAGCACAGTTCTTGGCTCAGTATCAGACTATCTTCCATACTTGTTGTGGAACTTGAAGTGATCATGTGACCAATCACCTACGTAAGATCAGGTCGGCTCAAATCATCCAAATGTTGATTTATTGATTCTTTGTACTTATATTTCATGAAGGATTATGTCAACTAACTTAGTGCTTGGTTTTAGAGTTTACTGACCTTGTATAGATTGGACAGTAGAATAAAACTCATTTACTCCCTGACCCTGGGCAAACTTACAAAGCTGGGTAATTTAGCAATTTACAAAGCTGGGTAAGTTACTAATCAAAGTAACTAATATAAACAAGCAGCAACACTGGAGAATTCAATAGAAACATTGCTCATCATCACACCTAATGCTGATTGAGCCTCTCTTGTGAACCAATGTTGTCTAAAGATGCTACATAGACTCATTTAATTCTCTCAGTTATAAGATCTGGATAACATTGTTCTGCATAATTCCATGATTTCTCAATGTTTTATATTTATTTTTTAAATTCTTTTTTTATTTATATTTCTGAGAGAAAATGAGAGAGAAGGAGAGTTACCACAGTTACACACCATTCGTTGTGACATAATTTTATTTCACACAGGTGGATTTGGAGCCACACAGGGCAGGAATCAAACCTGGGGCTTCCTGTATGGAAGATGAGAGCCTTTGCCACTCTATCATCCCAGTGGTTATTAGTTGTGTCACTGTTTAGCATATGGGGCTGCATGGGTGGGGGCTGGGAATCAAACCCCACACCTTGGGATTGAGGGGCAAGCCCTCAACTGCTGATCTCTCCCAGCATCCCTCAAAGCATTATATTTATAAGTGGCCATAAAATTCAGGAGCTGAAGCAATCTAAGTTCAATTAAAGCTTCTAACCATACCTTACCGCTTAACTCTAGTCCACTAATTCTTGGTTTCAACTTTTAAATTTAGTGAGAGAGGTCAACAGAAATTGCTCATTCTTTCACACCATTAATCAATGTGAGTTTTTACCCTTTCTCCTTTCTTTTCACAAAGAAATATTCAACTCTAGGATGGGGGTGGAGAATCGCATGAGATAGAATGGAACTGATGACCACGTGTCATGGACTGTGGAAAAAACGACGCTCTATAATTCCTGAGCTCAAACCCAGGGAGCAAATATCACTTTTAACTTCCTGAGACACACTGCACGTTTCCACCTGCTTGCTGTGTCCTGTATCTGTTATTAGAAGAATTACTTCGGAATTAAAGGAAAAGTTGTGAGCAGAGTATCACAGGTGACTTATACCTTCCACTTTTATAAGAACAATTCTGTTCCTTATTGCAAACCTTTCAGGGAGTCCTTGAGCAAGTTCAGACTCAACCCTGTGGACAAGAGAGGCTGATTAAATGTCCTAAATGTGGTCCTTCTCTGTTCACCCTTGAGGACCAACACTATCTGTGACTGCCACCCAGGAGGCTCACGTGGTAGTATGACATTTTTTCACAGCTCTCTCTGACTTCTCTGCATCCTAGAAGCTGATTTTTTTTCTTCCCATTTTTGGGTTTTCTTGGAACAGGCACTGACAGTTGTACCAGAATGTATGGGGGTTAATGATGCTCAGAATTGATTGATGCTCAAAAGCCAGAGAGAATAATCCTTAGTCTGAACACACACATGATCCTGGACTCCTGAATGGAAAAAGATGATATTAAGTTTTAATGTTTACCTTCAGTTTTACACCCAAATCTCATGTGTTTGTAGTTTTTAAAAGTATATATTTTTGATTCACTCAATGCTTATTGATATTTATACCTCCTAAAATGAGGTGCATAGTGGCATGGGTTTGGAAGCTATAGGGAGTTTAATGCACTTTTTACATACTTTTGGAACAAATTTGAATGTATTGCCTGAGGCTAATAGTTCAGGAGGTATTTGAAGATGGATCTAATTACTAATTACTAATAAAAAGGGATTTTCAGAGAGAGATTATTATTACTTGATCTGTGGTTTGTGTGCATTAATATTAAACCAATTAGTAAAGTTTTTAAATTTTAGGAGGAGTATTATAACTACTTGAGATTGCAGGCTATATTCTGACACTTTTAAATATATATAATTGTATAGATATAAAACATGTATTACCAGTAGCATTTTACTTATTGGAATTTTCTGAAGACATTTAACATAACATTATTGAAATAACAATATTGCCACTTTGTTTCACACTTTTAGTAAAAATGTAATGTAATTTCTGTTTGCCTAGAAGATAATAACTTATATGATACAAGTTATCCAGAAAAATATAAATCAGTCTGTAATAAAGTATTCTGTGGATATTTTCAATATATTTTTTTACACTATGAAGCAAAAATCCAATGACTTCTTTATATTTTTTGTGGTGGGGTATAGGCCTGGGTGTGATATGAATTTCATTACTAGCTATGTCACATGATGAAAGGTTACTAAAGGGTGTCCCAAAATTCACACAAGAAGTAATTTTGATAGAAAAAACAGGTTTATAATTAAAAATTGTAAATTTTTATGCTCAACAATGAAAACACGTTGTTCTTTCATGTAGCACTCCATTTTTAATAACCCTGAACTGTGAGCTGTCATGCTGTCTTTTTTTGTTGTTGTTGTCAACACTTTACTGCACAAATGATGCAAAATTCAAATCTTGCGTGAATTTTGGGACACCCTTTACATAGAAATACCTACACATATATATAATATGTGTACATATACACAACTTGATACTAATTACATAAATGTAAATATATTTAGAAAAATATCTGAGAAACACCACAAAATATTGACAGTTACTAATGGGTAAAAACACCTTTTTAATCTTTTTCACAGTGTTAGATATTATTCTCAAGTTCTATAATGGTTATATATTACTTTTATAATAGCTTTGATGTTAGAAATTTTAAGGTTAATTTGAATACAAAGCAATTCATCATTTTCATTATTGATATATAAAAAGAGAAACATTTGAATCAACTTGAATATGTGAACATTTAATAATGTAACCTAAATAGTCACATGTTCAAGTATAATATTTATTCTTTAGTAGTATAAAATTACATATTATATAATATGAAATGTGCTTCTATTGTTTCAGATTATGGGACAATTTTTTCCAACTTCCCAATTTGAATCCTTGATATCAGTGTATTCATCAACACTAGAACCATTTTCTAACTTCATTATCCCTGTTGTTCCAAGCGTAATCTATTTCATCTTACTTGATTTATTATTATTATTTTTTAAGATGTAACAGTTCTAAAACTGTATGATGTTGCTACTGAGAATGTGTGTCCAAGTATATTAATTCTAGTTTGGATGATATTCTTCAGACATTTCCTTGAAGTCATACATTTGTAATCAGACCATTGTAAACTTTTATTGTCTTTCTCTGTAAAGCCTTTAGAAAAAGGCATAATTAAATCGACATCTCATATGGAAGTCACTCCCCTAAGAATTATTACTAACCATGAAAGCAGTTCTGAGTGATTCACCTCTGTGTGTGTGTGTGTGTGCACGCATTGTTATATTGTGATTTATAATAAGAAATGCAGAGTCCATCAGAAATAACTCCCCTTTTTTGTGAGCTGGTAAAGTTCTAGCAGAGCATTACTTCTGTGGACCCTGTCTGTATTTGGTCCAGGTTTTTGGCACAGAGTTCCTAAAGCCCTTGAAATTTCCTGGGTGATAAGAAAGATACAAGTTTTTTGTTATGTTAATGAGTGACCTTTGGACCACGCCTAAGGATGGGGGCTGGTTGCTAGGAGAACCAACCAGACCAGAGGATTACCCCCTGACCTACAGGGAAGGGAGAGTGACTGGAGGTTGAATCAATTGTTAGTGGCCAACAATATGTTTTAATCAGCCAAGCCTGTGAAATGAAACCTACATAAAAACCACAGAGGATTGGGTTTGGAAAGTGTCTGGGTTGGTGAACACATGACCTTTGCAAGAGAATGAAAGGCAAGTCTACAGAAAGGGTGTGAAAGATATACAGTGATCCCTCGTTTTTCACGGTTAATGGGGACCAGAACCGTCCGCAAAAGCTGAAAAACCGCGAAGTAGGATTTGCCCCTAGGAATGTTCGTGTATGCGGGTACAAGAATGTTTTAAATATGTAAACAGTATTCATACTTTACTCATTGAAGACAAAAATGACAACAGTATACGTATTTACTTAAACGTGTCAGTGCTAATTAATAAGGTTAATGACAAAACCTTATACAGTAATAAACATGAATCAACATGGCTTTCTGAGAGAGGCGAAGAGTCTTGTGTGGGTGGCGGAGGAGAGGCTCTCACTTGACTCATAGAAGCTTTAGGCTCACTTAGAGCCTCTTCTGCTGGAGGCGCTGACGGTAGAGCCGGGGGCTTTGATCCTATCTAAAAGTTTCACTTTTTCGCTGATGGTCGTCATCTTCTTCCTCTTGGGTGCCCCTGAGGAAGCTTTCACAGGGGCACAGCGCTTAGGCAGCATTATAAGGGCTTAATTAATAAAAAAAGTGATCGCTTAAACAGAACAAGTGATCGCCAACACAACACTAAAATACAGTATGCGAGACAGTCAACATCGTGGACAAGACTGGTGAGATACAAGAGAAGATGCTAGGTGAGGCTGCGATGATGCGCAGTCAACTCACAGGGATAAACCCACTCATCCTCTCATGGGTCGATGTCACACCGGAAACCAATCACGCGCCTTTATGAGAGCCCGTGGGATGGACTCTGAGTCAACTCAGCTCTTTGATTGACATGCAGGGATCCTTCTCTCTCGCGCATCCACATGAAACAACGCTCCTTTCCGCCATGTGGCTGCCGACAGGGTTGTATTTTTTTCATTTTTATTTTTTGATGAATATTTTGGGGAAACCCGCGAAACACTGAAGGCGCAAAACATGAAGCGTGAAGTGGCGAGGGAACACGGTACTCCCTTTCCCGATACCTTGAACCCTGCATCTCTTTCACCTGGTTGTTCCTGAATTAGTATATATGTATATCAGTAATCTAGTAAGTAAGATGCTTCTCTGAGTTCTGTGAGCCATTCTAGGAAATTCATGAAACCCAAGAAGTAAGTCGTGGAAACCTCTGATTTATAGCTTGTCAGTCAGAAGTATAGATAAAACCTAAAACCCTGGCCTTGCAACTGGGTCTGAAGTCCCAGGAGGAGCTCACTGGAACCTCTGCTCTATAGGTGGTCAGTCAGAAGCGTAGATGATAACCTAAGCTTGTGCCTGGCATGTGAAGTTGGTTGGGGGAGGACAGTCTTACAGGACTGAGCTCTTAACCTGTGAAATGTGATGCTGTCTCCTGGTAGATAGTGTCACGATCACCCTAAATTGTAGGACATCCAGTGGGTGTTCAAGAATCCACTGATGTCCTGTGGGAAGCCCCCAGCTTGCAGAAACCCAAAAGATACACAAATATATGTACATATACACATGTATATAGATACATATATATGTATGAATTGTTCAAACAAATCTTACATACATATATCAAACTAATGATGATTTGTATATTTTCTGGCATTTTATTTTTCAAATGATATTTTGTTGTCTAACAGAAAGTAATAGATAACTGTTCTGTTAGACCACTTTGCCTTAATTAGCATGATATCAGATTTGTGATATTACTAAAATTACAGGAAGCTTTTTGTCCTCTCATTTTAGAGAACCCCGATTATTTTAATTTTTGTATTTCTTTTACAGGAAGATAGCTTCATCAAGTAGGACTTTAAATTTTATGTCTAATCTATCAAACTTGATTTAAAAAATAAAACTTTAGTGAACTTCATATTTTTAAACAATCACTAAGATTCATGAATTTGTTTTCTCACAAAAACAGATGAATGGTCCAAGAAAAATATTAATTAAGATTGAATGTAATTATCACTGTTAATTTATCAGTGCAAAATATTTCAACAGATTTTTAGAGCCTTTAAAAAATGGACAGCCATCTAATAAACTAATAAAAAATAAGAGTGTTTGACCACTTCATCATGAATGCCCAAACAATACACATGATTTTTCAAAGAAAAATATTAAAATTGTTATTTGGGGAAAAAAAATAAAAAAGAACTCTGCTATAAAGAATACAATGTAAGATAACTCTCTTATATTTTACGAGTACTTTTAAGAAAAAAGAAGAGTCTTTGTCTTATATTTTGGCATACAACAAGACAAATATTATTTCTAAACTAGAATCCGCCTTAGGTTGCATTGCTTCAGAATATCCAAGCTTGCTATTGAGGGTAAAGAAAGCAGATGGGTCTTATGAAACTCCTCAGATGATTTAGGATAGATAAGTCGTTGTTGAGTGGTGCATATGTGTGAACTTAGAAGGAATGAAAGGCCACAACACAATATAGTTGAAACACTAAGGACACTTAATATACATGAGCTTCCAAATAGAAGAGACACTAACTGCTCATCAGGCACTAAATACATATGCATCATCTAAGGCACTGAATATTTATGATAACTAAATATACATGAGGCCTGTGAGGCACACAATAATCAGGAGGGCAAATTAAACCCAATGACACTCTTTCTGGAGCCTCTTCCCCAGAAGTAGCTGAAACCCAGTGGGCTCAGCCAGGAGTGAGCTACAGCTGTGGCCGGTGACTCTCAGAGCATGTGTGTATTGTTGGTCTCAAGCACCCTCCACACTGTCAGACAGAAAAGACATCTGAACAGTGCACATCCCAGGACTTGTATGATCCTTCTGCCCTGTTCCTAGCGTGTCCTCTGTGTTAGCTTACTTTATCTCTCTCTCTCTCTCTAGATGTTTGTAACATGCATTCCACATGGATTTAATAAGCAATGCAATGCAAGCATTTCAATTTATTCTGTTGAATATTTCTGTCCAGTGTCTCTAGGTTGGCTTACCAGTTAGTGTACTTGGACTCTATGGATATTAAGGTGATTTTCTCCATGATAAAATCAATTTACACTCCAGCTCAAGCTTTACTATGATTCAAAACAAACAAACACTGATTTTTATGTCAATTATCAAAGATGAGGTTTCTCTGCAATATTTCTTCACACTTGCAAATAAAAATGGAGCTTTCTCAGCAATATATCCCCACCCCCTGAAATGTAGATGTTAGAATAGAGAGAATTCAAGCTGTCTGGGATATGTACACTGTGCATGTGTTTCTTAAAGTAAAACCTGGAGAGAATTAAGATTCTTAGGAAATCACCTTAAGAAAATGTCCATTCAAATATAAGGAACTCCAAGAGACCACTGTATGGTTGAGATGGGAACATGAAGACTGAAAGAGATTGTGATGATCCTAAGACATGAGGAAACACAACCTCTCCTATTAGAAGGGCCTGTCAGTAGAACTTAAATTTACAGTTAGAGAAATCTTTCTTGACTTTCATTCAGGCTTTCTCAGAAGACTAATTGAGATCCCCTTGGGAGCATTCAATTCAGTGAACACCTCCATCGCAGTGACAACACTACATCAACAGATTACAGTTTGCACTCAGAACAAACTGAACAAAAGCATCTGCTGTCTGTAAACAGAGGTGGTGAACTTGGAATATTAACCTTCCTGGCAACAGAAGAATGCAAAATTCTGGCTCTGTTTCTTCTGAAAATGTAAATAGACTTAAAATATCCACCCAAGCTGACTTGGCAATACGTCTGCATGTAGAATTCTAAGTATAGACTGATGTATTCCTATAGACTTTGGATTCCAATGAATTACCTAACAGTTCTAGGAAAAACCTTGCAACCTTCTGTTACCAGAAGTTATATATCTTTAGATTTCTCATCTAAATTCCCCTGTAAGTTCACAAAAAATATTTTAATACTTATCTGGCCCACCCATATCTTTATTTCCATTCCAACTGATTTTGTCCTAATCACATATACCGTATGTTATCTCTAACATAAAGAAAAAAAATTATTGTTGTTATTATTTTAAGCTTTCCCTACTCCTATTCAATTTTTAGTTTTTGTAATTTAAAACATTTTATACGAATAAAATATGTATTTGGAAAATGCAGGACATAAAATGAAAACATATCCACCATCTATGTATTTTTAAAAGAAGTATTTGTTTCTGTTTACAGACTTTTGTCCTGAAAATTGTGTGTGTGTGTGTGTTAATTATGTGTAATTTGCCTTTATTTTTGAATAATGTATATATTATCTTGTAAACTGTTTTTGTGTGGAACTACTAAAGACCCAAAATCTCCAAAGCAATCCTATGACAAAAAAATGAGGCTGGAGGCAGCGTACTCCGCAACTTCAGTCTATACCACAAAGCATCAATAATCAAAACAGCTTACTATTGTTGGAAAAACAGACACACAGACCAATGGAACAGAACTGAAAACCCAGAAATAAACCTACAAATGTATGGACAGGTAATTTTTGACAAGGAACAAATATATATACAATGGAGAAAAGAAAGCCTCTTCAGTAAATGGTGCTGGGAAAATTAGAAAACCACATGCAAAAGAATGAATCCAGACCATGAACTGTCACCATAGACCAAAATCAACTCAAAATGGATCGAAGACATCCATATAAGTCTAATATATTATTAATATACCTTCATATCAAGAACATTTTTATCAGCATCAATTTTAGTACATAATTGTAATTTAATTTTGTGTGTATATATAGTATTTCAATAATTTATATAAATATTATTTATTATATCTTGAATCAGAACCACTTACCTGATGTATATGACATGATCCATTTTTCTTGGATCTTCACTGGCATATCATATTGTCCTTAAAATAATTCTTCATTAGGGGGAAGCTGGGTTGGCTCAGCGGGTTGGCTCAGCGGATTAAGCGCTTGCTTCGCAGCCAGAAGCCCAAGGATCGAATCCCGGGCCCAGCCCATGCAGACCCATATGCTGAACTGGGGTGTGCCCCCAGTTCAGTTCTTGCCAGGGCTTATTCAGGAGGCTCCTGGCCCAGTTCCTGCCCTGCGCAGCCCCGCACCCACCTGTGGAGTGAAACTATATGGAAATCTAATGCTGTTAACTATGGAGACTGCTCTGGACACTCCCCCTTCTCTCTGTCTCTCTCTGTCCGTCTCTCTGTGTCAAAAAAACAATAGAAATAAATCTTAAAAAGAATAATACGTCATTAGCTTGAAAAGTTAAAAATTACAGTTTCTTGTGGTTATTTGCAGTTTTTATCTCTTATTTTATGGAGTTTTTTCTTGATAAACTTTGACTATTTAGTCTTTCAGAGGTCTTTTAAAAATGTACTGTGCTTATTGAGTCTGAAAAGCTTTTTTATGAAATATGTCTACTACCTATGCTAAAATATATTCCTCAAATTTTTAATTTGCCTTTTATATTTTTTATATGGTTCAACTGACACTCTCTTTAACCGGTTAATGTTTGCTTAGTCTCCTAAGATCCAGCCTGAATCAGTCTTGCCAATCTGTTCTTGTCTATTGTATTCGGTTTCCACAAATGTGTTAAGAAATTTTCTGGATTTATAATATTAATAGGATTTACTTCTCCTCACACTTGCCTCTCTACTTAAAATATAATCATATTTCAAACATGGCTATATACATTCCACTCTTCTTTTAAGGTTCTCAATAATATTCCTTAGGTGATTATCCGTTGCTAAGACTCTAATTCATAATTAATTGATCAATAGCTTTTGTTTTGTGATTTCCTCAATTAAAGGGGATATTCCATTAAGTCTCTCATCATGTTTAATTGTGTATAACTTTATTTACTACATTATTTTAATTTATTTACTGTTCATATAAAACTATTATTTTATTTTTTCTTTTCTTTTATAAGCTGTGATATGAGAAGCTCTATCTCCATATACTTCTATGCTCCCTAGTTCAAAAAAGAGCTGAATTTGGTAAGTGTACTCACAATTTTTAGAAAAAAAAATAGAAGAATAAATTTATTAAGCAGCTTTAACCTCCAAACAATGATTGTCAGAGAATTTAAATAATGAATAGAGTTGCTGAATAATGGTTAAGCTTTTTTTTTTTTTTTTTGGTTAAGCTTTTGATGGATTTTTCAAAACCAGAAAACCTAGTTTATCTCTTATTCTATTGTTCTTTTTATTCTATTCTATTTTTACCACTTTAGATTTAAATTTCTACATTAAGTTAGTCACACACTAGTAAATATTCTCTGGGAATATTTATCAAATAATTTTAAAATAGAGTAAATGTTAATTATATTGATGTTAGTCGATTTTTATGGTGTGCTTATATATCACATACCAAGCATTTTTCGTAGGTATTATCTCTTTGTCATCAAGATGATCATCTAATATAAATATTATTATCCTTTTTCTGCAGAAAAGAAAATCGAGGCTCAGAAATATATAAATGACTTGCTTTAGAAAGCCAGGAATCCAATTCTAATGATTATTCTTTTTCATGTAGAGGGCTTCTGTTCTTGGTTTTCTTTTGTTTACGTTGCTCAGAAAGGTTTATTTGCATTTGATACTACAATCAAAACTTTCCGTTCATTTGAATGGATTTCAAGGGTTGTTACCATGAGCCTTATTCTAGAAATGATCTCAAACAACTAATGTGAGCTAGAGCTGTAGAAAGAATTTCAGAATTCTGATCCATCCACAAAGACAATTTAGAAGCATCAGAGAAAAATATCATGATAATGAACTCACTGGCAGAGAATGGCTTATTTTCTTTTCTGAGGGAGTCTCAGTTCACTTTGCCCTGAATAGATGCAGTCTTAGAACTGAAAGTGTAACTGTCACTTAAGCTTGAAGTCACTCTCATTGATATTTCAGTGATTACAGGAATGTACCTAAGTGAAACCTTCCAACAGCCATACCTGCGAAAAGACTTGCGTTTGATAGCTCTGAATATCACACTTTCCCAATTGGATATCCATTAAGCTGAGACTGAGGTAAGCGCGTGCTGAGTGAAAATGATATGAAGCTAACAAGATAATAAAGAAAATCAGAAGGGTCATGAGGCTTGTGGTAATACCATGTGAACTGGCTGAATTTGTTGTTTGCATTAGAATTCATCGGATAGTCTAGCTAGAATGGAATGCATTATTGAGCTTTCTTTTAGTTTTCAATTAATATATTAATATTAGAGGCAACACTCTGTTTCTGAATGCAAATTGTCCTTGCTTCTCTATTTCCTATTGTTAACTCAAGTAGTTGTCAAAACTGACTGTTCAATAGAAATGCCTGCAATGGTTCATCAAATTAATGCAGATTTTCAACACTGCTCACTAAATGGGGGAGGGCAACGCTTGTGGAAGGAAATCACACACACACACACACACACACACACACACACAGATAAGCTCTGGACATTCAGAGGCTCACCTTATAATTTATTCACTTCAGAATTATGTGAAAGTGATATGCATTCAGTGGAAATCATAATTTGAATATTGAATTTATATCTTTTCCTGGGCTGTGATTTGTGGTAGAATACTCCATCATGAGCCAGTCTAACAATCACAAGGGTAAACAACTGATATGGTAAAGAATAGTGTACTGTGTTGTAGCATTTTTGGATGTTACATTGCACGTTTTCTCATGCTATCATGTCTATAAAACTCTGTGTCTCCAGCTTCTGGTGAGAAAAAGGAGGCAATTACTTTTGAGATGAACTCAAGATAATTGTCCAACTATAGGCTACCACAAGTGTTCTGAGAACTCTGAAAGGTAGGTTAGGTGAAGCTATGGGGTTCAGTAGGTTAAATGCAGTAAGTGCATTTTTAATTAGTGACATTTGCAATTTAAGATGGGTTTATCGGGAGGTAAACCCGTGATAAATCGAGGAGCATTGTATACAGCTTTTTGGTTTCATGCAACAATTTCTGGTTAGGTACCAAGTGAAATCTACTTCAAATTTCACAGAAGGAGTGGGTGG
>PVKE010004626.1:0-63515 GCA_004027555.1 Craseonycteris thonglongyai
AATATGTTAAAACCCACATAGGCAGGATGAAGTTTACACAAGGCGAAATCTATGTGACCACGTTTTTGCACAGTGTGCATATTTTGCCTTTTGATTATTTTTGATTTGCTTAGTCTTTCATTCTATTTAAAATTGTATTTCTATTACATTTTTATCATAAATATAAAACTGGTTGAAATACACATATTCAAAAATATATAGTATGTATTGCAAAATAATTTCATTATCAAGAACACATTAGTTTGAATTAAAATTTGTAGTAACATATATCCAGTCCTGCCAAGATAAATATTAAGAATTTATTTTTACACTTGATCTTAGCCAAAAGGCTGAGAAATGATGAGAAAATTTATTTTTAGAGCCAGTACCATTATCATGTAATTAAAATATCAATTATTATGCAAAAATCATCAAATGAAAAGAAACAGGAAAAGGTACTCAATGGATTCATAGGTCATTCCAAAAAAAAGATAAGATGTTTCAAATACAAACAAGAGATTAAATTTTACATAAAACACTATTTGCAAACAAATCATAATTAAAGGTAGTGCTTTCCATTAGAAGATGGAGCAAGGGCCTTCCATCCATCTCTCTGGTTCATTTTAAGCTGGTTTCTCATTAAGTCATATGTCTATGAAATTAGAGACAAAACCAAAGCCTTATAAGGAAGTTAAAAATGTTATACGTATATGTGTACATACTATTATCTATCTATCTATTTATCTATCATCTATCATCTACCATCTATCAATAATGTATCATATATCTATCTATCTATCATCTTCTTATCTATTTATCTATTTCTTTATCATTTTTGGAGGGTAGTTATTTTTAGGTTAGAAGCAGAATGACCATTCACACTGAAATTTTATGCCATAGAAGAATGAAAATTTCTTCATAAATATATATAGCAAAATTATTAAACTTAATCTTTAACTCTTTTCTCAAACTTAATAAATGAATAAGCTCAATCAAAAAATAATATTGTGTTTTCAATCACAATATGGCACACTTAATTTTATGTTTTGACAAGGAGTACAATATTCAACTTTTGGAGGAATGTTAATGTTTTCAGGATATTCATTCTCAACTGTTTGCTTCTGTCTCCTGAGAGGGTGTAGTGAAATATATGCTCACTGATAGCACCCGTGGCTTTTCTGTTATGTCTATGTTACAATAAATGACCGGATGGACATATTAGACAATGAACATCAATTTATATATTGAAATAATAAATCTTGCTATTCTTTCTTTTTTGTATGCTAACTTTGGAAGTAGTGAGAGAGTCAAACAATTCACTAGATGCTTAATGAAGTCTCAAAATCAGGCAGTTGTTAGCCTTTGAAAGCTGATTAAATGAAAACTTGACCTTGGTTACTTTTCCATTGTTAGGCCCTTTGAAAAGCCAAAGCTTCTTTGCTGAGTGTAACAAGTGACTGATCTTTTATAATTTACCATATTTTTATCTACTTATTTGCAGAGTATAAGAAGGTATGGAGTTGATTTATTTTTATTTCCAAAGTCTATCAATGAGGAAATTGACACCCAGAGACTTGAAATGCATATCAGTCCTGCAGCTGGTCCAAAGGCAGGCCAGGGATGGCCCCTGAGACCAGTTCTTGGCTTTTTGCATGGAGGTCCATCACTGTCCATTGCTTCCTTTTTAATGATTGCTTAATGTTTGTCATTAAAACCAGGTTGCACAAGATAACACCTTAAAACATGAAAGTCATGATGAGAAAGTAAAAATTCTTTTGGAAGAGGTTTTATTTGACCTAAAAAAAAGCTTTTATTAGCAGTTTATATAAAAGGGTGGATGCACGATTACTACAGGATTGTCTGTATAATCATTTTTCATCTTTCATAAAAATATAAAAGTTTTTAAACAAACAAAAATTCAGTAATAGAAAAATATCATTTTGACAAACCTTTCCTCTATAGTTAAGTACAAACTTGGCTCTTGTGGTCTTTGAGGAATTCATACTTGTGTTAGGAGGGAAGTTAAGGACATATTTATGTGAATACCAAATTAGCTGTTTCAGAAACAAATAAACTCTATCTTTTCAAAATGAGAATGTTTGAACACACGATTATAGATCTGGTTGGTTTTGATCTCTGGAAGTTCGTGGTGAATGGCATTGCGTGTTCTCCTCCTGCCAAACTACACCAGGATCTGTTGTTATTGCTGATGAGAAGTTTGACTTTACCACCATAATATAAATGTTAGTTTAAAGTCCCTTATTTTATTTTATTTTTTTATGGACATGTTTATTTGGATTGATAGGAGTGATTATGTTTCACCCAGAGAATTGCTTGGTGGAGATTTCAAGTTTTGTGCAGTGGCAAATATTACCTGAAGTTGAAAAAACTTTTATGATACCAAATCATATTTTAGGTAATTGGTAAGAAAATACTGTTGAACATTAAAATTATTTAATTACTTGCCAAGCTTAACTGAAGTTTTTGCTTAGATCAGTATAGCACAAGATTTAATTTGGATTGTATTTTGTTATCTCAAAAGATGAGTATTTTACTGTTAGAAGCTTATTTATAGTAAATGTTATAAAATTTCTCACTATTAATTGATTCTTTGATACAGATGGTCAATACTAACAGTCTTGTATAGTTTAATGGTAGCATCCTTTGCTTTGTTAAAAGTTCTGTAGATCTATGCAGCCCAATAAGATGGCCTCTACCTATATGTAACTACTGAACACTTGAAATGAGTCCAAACTGAGACATGTTATATGTGGAAAATACACACTGGATTTCAAAGCCTAGTAGGAATAAAAAATAGCTCATTAATTTTTTAATGCTCATTACATTTTGAAATGCTAATTAAAAAAATATTGTGTTAAAATATAGGTTAAACTAATGTCTTGTTTCTTTTTCCTTATTTTTAATTTTTTTTAATTTTTATTTTTATTGTTTTTGACAGAGAAAGAGAGAGAGAAAGAGAAAGAGTGATACAGAGACAGAGAGAGAACTGAAGTGGGGGAATTCCCCAGTTCAGCACATGGGTCCACAAGGGCCGGGGCCAGGATTCAATCCTCAGTCCCTGGCGCTGCAAAGTGAGCACTTAACCCACTGAGCCATTGTAATGTGGCTAATAGAAAATGCAAAATTACAGACCTAAAATCTAAAATTATACATGCAATTTGCATTATATTTTTATTTATCTGCCATACAGATTAATAAAAGGGAGAAGAGTCTTTGTCACTTCTCCCTTAACACATTCTTAGTAAAATCAACTTCAAATTTATTCATAAAAATGCTATGCTGAAGTATGCATAGGCATTTCATAGAAGTCAGTGGACATTATTCATATTTGAGAGTTGAGTTTTCTCTTAATAGGTTAGTTAAGAGAAGAACCATTGAGTCAATTCAGAAGTTATTGAATTAGTCTTAACTTTTAAAATATTTTCTTAATCAGTCCATGAGAATTAATTTTTGGTTATATTAGATAAGTTTTCTTTCCATTTCCCCCCAAGAACAGAACTAGTGTAATAGCCCTTTGTAGGTCATAATAGATTGTCCTAGCCTTGTCAAAATTAACATAACCACTGTCAAAATTAACATGATCATTGTTTTACTTGAAATGGCTGAGAAAGGCAAAGGTAAGAGTTGTTCAGCTGCAATCTTACTGCTCCATAGATAGTCTCCTTATTTTCACAAGGTGGAGAAGCAGAATCACCATACGTATGCCAATATCTTAATAGTGGAAAATACAAACAACCCAAGGTAAACCTAGAACCAAATAAGATACCCCCCCACCTCCACTTTGGCTATTCTTTTGAACTTGCTGATTCTGAAAAATTAAACATGTAACTGCATATGAATGAGATATAAGATCTTACATTATCATGGATAGTGTCTTACTAATCTTTATCTTCCCACTACTCCTAGCATCACTCCAAACATACATTAGGAAATCAGAAAATTTTTGTTGAATGGAACTAAATCATCCATAAATATGAATTATCTTGAAAAAGATGTTTTAGAGAGGTAACTTAAAATAAAGAAAAGGAACTATGAGAGAATAGACACCTAAATGTGAACTTACTCCTGAAGTGTCTCTCTTAACTTTCATGGATATAATGTGTTTAATTTAACCAACTTTAGTTTGGAAGAAAGTTTTCTGTGCTCTTTGAAGCTTGTCCTGCTACTTACCAGAACTGTCAGTCAATAGCACATGCAAAATTTATCAAGTATATTACTTGACAAAGAGGTTACTCTGTCATTACTAACTAAGTTGATTCTGCCAGAGAAATTTTTTACGGAAGCGAGTGTTGCCAAAAAAGAAGTGTCTCTTGATTGATGGCCACAGCTGACCTAAATGCACAAGGATTGCTGTGTAATAACCCCTTTATCATATATTAACCATAAAACTCAAGTCCAAATAGCAGTAAAGGTCTTGTTCAAACCCACAAAACCTCGGAAAACCAAACACTGGGAGGATTTTCATCCTTTTTGTAACCCAATGACATCCCACAGCCTCTGTATGAGATTAAGTGTCTGATTTGTGAGCCCTGAGAACAGATACACTGAAAAACCTTTTGAGTTGAAGATTGATCCATAATCCCAATATTTCCTTCTCTTCCTCTGGTTCTTTCTACTTTAAAAAACAAAATCCACTTTATCTTTAAAATGTGAGGTGCAAGCATAATATTTTAAGCCACAAAAATGAATATACATATAGATGACTGTGAATGTAAGCCAGATGAACAATATTTCGTGAAAATGGTTTGTATTATTTCATTTCCTCTTTTATTTTGGTAAATGCCAACTTGAAAAGGATGGAGGTTAGAGGTAAGATCTCCATGCTTTTGAAGTCCATGAGAGTCTGCAAGATGGGCTATAATTGCTACTCACACCTATGTGGTCTGCCACGTATTATTCTAATTTCCGTTGTAATTTAAACTGTCATACAAGCTGAATCAAGATACCTAAGAAGTATCAGTAGGGTTTAAATCAGTAGAATCTCAGGTTTGGTCTTTGTATGTTTGGGAGAGAAAGGGCTCATCACTGAGTTTTCAGACAGTGTAATTATCAATAGATTTAAGATATTGATACACTAGGGCTCTCTGGAAAAATAAATACAGCCATAAATGCCTCTATTTTTCATATAGCATGGCTAGATATTTTCTGGACAGCCCTTGTATATATTTATATTTTATATAATAAACATATATTATAATTTATAATTATATTTGCTACTTTAATTATATTTATTTACACAGTTATATAATTACTAATTAATTTAATTATATATAATATATATTAATTATACTATATAATAATTATACTGTATATATTTTGTATATATATCTGATTACTAAGCAGACTTCTGAGACCATGTTCATTTAGGAATAAAGAGTGAGGATAGTATATTAGTGTTGGTCTAATAATTGTCAGGTACAAAGCTAGATTATTTGTGTTAGGGCAGATGAGAAATCATAGAAACCTCAAAGGCCTATTTTTCTTTCATGTCTGCCATTTAGTGTGTGTGTGGTTGTTTTTGTGGGGGAGAGGTTGTCACTTGGTAAGTAAATCCTCTTTTTGGAAGTGAGAGCATGGCGTAAGGTCAGTAGCTCTCAGTGAGAAAAGACAACCACAGTATTGGGTAATTTCCTTAGTACTGGGAAAGGCTCTTTCATTTGGTTAGTCTTTTCTTACTTGTGAGTAGTGATTGAAATTTTACTACTACTGCTTCATTTCTATGGCTACAGACATTTCTTTCTTTGGATGACAAACACCATCCTCACCTTCTTCATGAAAAGTGGAGTGGAAATTGGTAAGCAAGTCCTCAATTATTTATACCTTAGGGTTAAATCCTGACAGAAGACATTCATAGTGTAGAAGTGGAAGTAAGAGAAAAGTCACAGCCTGGGAAGGTATGAGAAAGGTGAAGTCATGAAAGAGAAATTGATGGCTGACTTTATGAAGCGGAGTAAGGTTGATCCTCAGGAGAGGTATCCATCAAGATCTCTTTTAAGGCAAGACAATGGTGTTAGCCACAACCATGAGATCTCATCCCTATGGAGATAAAGCAAGAAAATTATTCTTAGAATGACATCACATCACTCTTTAAGAAGAACATGAAGAGATCTTTATTCCAGCCCAGAAGATGAGACAGAAAGAGAAAGAGACAGAGAGAGAAAGAAAGAGAGAGACAGAGAGGAGAGAGAGGGAGAGAGAGAGAACCATAACCTAGATCAAATTTGAGGGCAGCAGAATTAGATGGTAAAAATATACAGAGACAATTTTAAATGCATGCACTGGTCTTGTGTGTTTAGGTCTTCTTGGGAGTGAAGCCTACACTTTGACTCTACCTAATTTTTTTTTCATAAAAATAATGAAGTGTTTATAAGCAGCTATGTTTGGTATCACAGCTTCACTGTGTCACTGATGGCACTAAGTAACAGTTATGCACCCAAATACCACCTAAAACTCTGTAATTACCTTCCACCCCCTCTAGCCAAGAAGCCAATGTTTTGACATATTTACACACTAAATAACCTTTATTTCAGAAAGTAATAATTTGTCCATCTATTTTAGAAGATTAATTAAGACATTTTTAGCTGTTTGTTAAAGCTAGTCCATTAAAAGGAGGGTCTACTAAAATCTAAGATGTTTTTTATATTTATAAAACTCAGGTAGAATGCTTGTTCATATATGTGATTATGCAGCAATTTTCTGGCTATCCTGTAGAGTTTCCTTTTCTCTTCTTTATTACCTCCATTTCTCTTCTAGTCATCAGTGGACTACTATACAAATGGCCAGTTATATGGCCCTTGTCTCTATTGACTTGCTTCTTTGTTATGGTCACTTATTCCCAGAGAGTCCCATGGCTTGACAACACCTGGCTCCCTCTCAGGGGTCAGGGAAATAGCTCCATACACGATTGTTGTAGTTCAATGAAATCCTATTCTTAATTTGCCATCTGATATCCAATTCCCAACCTCAATAATTGCTTAAGTATACTCAGTCAGGTTTAACAAGAAGCTGATCATGTGATCTGAAAACCTTTCTCCAAGTTCAGCTAGATCATGGGAAAAAGCAAAAGACACTTTACAATCTGTTCCATTAGAGGTTAAAAGAAAGAATACTGAGTTTTGTTTGGCAAATAATCTCTTGGTAAGATTTGCTTTATTGCCAAATTTTCTCTAAACAATCAAGCATTTCATTTCTAGTGATTGATTCAAATGACCTATCTGGAACAAATGTTAATTAGATGAGCTATAATTACCAGTTTTCCACCCATTATATTTCTAAAAATAGACAGTCCACTCTCCTGCCTGGTACTATTATAAATTTCAAAGTGCTTAGTGTCTATACAAACTTTGGAACTTGATTGTACTATTTTATAGTACCTTCTTATTAGTTCATGTTTGCAAGCCTTGTTTTTCCAGTTATGGTTACAAATAATTGCAAGCAGGGGCCCATGTTTTATTTATTTATTTATTTTTTTAATATTTCTTTTATTGTTTGAGAGGTGAGAAAGAGAGAGAGAGAGAGACAGACAGACAGACAGACAGACAGAGAGACAGAGAGAAGGAAGGAGGACCCAGAGCAGTCTCCATAGTTAGTTGTGACATTGTTTCATTCCACACAGATGGATGTGTGATGCATAGGGTGGAAACCAAACTGGGGGCCATCTACATGGGAGGCAAGAACCTTCACCGTCATCCTGGCAGTTATAGTTCAGCATATGGGTTTGCATGGGCCGGGCCAGGATTCGATCCCCAGACTGCAGTTGCAAGGCAAGTGCTCAACCTGTTGAGCTATCCCAGAATCCCACTTTTTCTTTTTTTAAGATCCACAGAAACTCAACTTAGTGCTACGGACAGAAGAAACTAGCTCTGGACTCATGCTTGTTTAATGGAAATGAATGGCTCTTCTAGTTTTCATACCAAAACTGCTCCTTATGAAGCAAGTTTCACTGTGGTTCCTGATGGCTTTGTTGTCATTTTCAAATGTTGATCTTCCTACTCATCCATCAAGATCAATTTACATATCACCTCCTATGGGAAGCTTTTTCTCTGACCACTCTTTACACAATCAGCCACTCCTTCCTTTGTGCCCCACTGCGCTTTGTGCTTGCTTTGATTATTGTGGATTCCACCTCCTCTGTAACTCCATATTGCTTACTGAAAAAAGTTTGTTTTTCCCTTTTGAAATGTGAACCTTTTGTAAAGAGGGTTTCTGTTATTAGTCTTTCATTTCACTTGGCATATTATAGGCTAAAGAACTAATGTATAAATATGAATCGTTAGGGCTGTTGCATCCTTAATAAACTGCCCATCAATTGGTGAAAAGTCCAGTAGGCTTTAAAGGAAATTCTATATGATGTTTGAAAGTTGAAGGTCTGTGTTGAACTTTTTAATATTTATTTTATGTGGGACCTTGGCATTAGTATCTGTCTACATATACTTTTTTCTTTCTAATATCCCCATGAAACTTGAGTTTCTCTAATTTCCCTTGCCTTTGCCTTCCAGCTCCTGCTTTCTTCACTTGCCATTTGGTTTTAAACATTCTCATCATACATTTCTATACTTGATATGTTTGAGAGAATATTTATTTCAAATCCCACTTTACTTTTTGCACCACTTAGAAGGAATAGGAGAGCCCTCACAAGAGAAGACTGTAGAATTCTGGAAGTTGTATGAACATCTTAGCTCTCTAGTCCATTTGCAACAGAAGGTCTCTGCTGTGAACAAAGAGAAGTATGAGTATGAACAGAACTTAGAAACAAATGAAGTTACTGGGCATAGTTTATGTATCAAACATGCACCTCCTCCTATAAAATCGTTTTCAGTAGGGTTTCTTTTATAGCTGGCTAAATCCTGAGAAGTTATACAATGTCTTGGATTTTCCATAAGTTGTCTTTCTTAAAGTATATGCATCAAAGGCCAAATCCATGCCTATGAAAAGGAAATTGTTTATATCTCCAACATGCTGTGAGTTGCTCTTCTTGCTTGAAGATGTGATACAGAAACTTATATTATTCTTAATGAGGTTAAAACAAGGATGATGGGAGGGACTGACAGCATCTGCATGTTGGGGAGAAGGAAGAGATGGTAAAGCATCACCTGGACTTATGATTCCCCAGGAAATGGTTCCATTGTTGTGTTTGAGTTTTTGTGTTATTTGCTTTCTTTAATTTTTTTTTTTATAACTTTTTAGGCATATTATCTCCTGAGATCTCAGTTTTTAGATATTTATTTTTACTTCCTCACATCTGTGCTACCTCTTGAGGCAAGATGCCTTTTAACAGACTTCTTGCGAACTCCTGGGGACACCAAGATACTATGTATGATTTTATGTTTTTGTCCAGACTAGAAAGAACTGAAACTCCGCTCCCAGGTCAAGTGTGTGGACATGGGCCTCTCCTGTTGGCTTTGGCAGAACTAGACAAAGGGAAACATCAGCTTCTACCATCAACTGGGTGGAACTAGCCAACCAGCCATGGCTTACTTTGTGTATAATGCTGAGCAGGATGTCTGAATTCTACTGTCACACAGAGGCACACCTGGAAAAGTGGTGCAGAAGCAGGAGCAGATCCAGTGCCCGTTCTGTTCCAAAGGCTACTTTATATATATATTTTATAGTGTGTGTTGAAAAACTAATGCACATGCAATCGCAGTTTCCTAGTGACTCTGACACCAAGAAAAATAAGATGGAGAAAAACCAGTGTCTTCCAGAAGTAAAAGAGACTGATCCAATTTCAACATACATTGTGTTTTCCATTTCCGTAATGATCTATGAGTTTGGTGAGGAAAGAGACTTCTAGGAAGATAAAAAATGTGATCAATGGTTAGTAAGCCTGAAATAGTTCGAAAGATGAGGGAAATTATAGAGCCCTTATAGCTCTGTATAGTATGTTCCTAGAAGCTGCAAGGAGAAAGAAAGCAGGAGGTACAAACAGATGTCATGTCATGAGAAGGTGTTGTGCGCCCCTCAGACCTGTAATGTAGGCAGTGAGGATCCTTTGAGTTATTGCAAATGGAAGGAGGCATGCACTTATGAGAAAACTGGAAGCTTTGCTGGCAGCTGCAAAACTGACACACAGATTTTCTATTTATTAGCTGTGTGAACTTGAATAAACTTATTTTCTTGTCTTCAGTCTCCTTATCTAAAAAATGGATATAAGGATGTTTATTGGCAAGGATTAAATAAATGTATACTTGTAAAGCACCATGGAGAGAATGTGGCACCTCAAAATAGGCTAGATAAATTAATATTTGCCTAAAAAATGTGAAAAAATGATGCTTATTCCCCTTTAATTAAAATTTTGAGTTGTTTAGTCAGGAGAAAGTCATGGTTGGCTTATTTGTCAAACACGAGTCAGGAAGATAAAGGGCATGAGATAACATATTTACCCTCCAACAAATCCGAAAGGCACAGAGAATGCTTAACATGTACCTCAAGGAAAATACCCTAAATTTGTATCGTCGATCAGAACAGCGATTTTTTTTTAATTCTCTTTTATTTTTTTCACCAAATTTTCTGGAGATTCTGAACAATATGTTCTAAGGCAGATGGCTCACTTGATTCAAGGAACTCAATGTCTACTTCATTAATATTCTGGGAAGCTGGGATGGCTCAGTGGGTTAAGCATTCACTTTGCAGCACCAGGGACCAGGGAACGAATCCCGGCCCCGGCCCCGGCCCGTGCGGAACCATATGCTGAACTGGGAGCTCCCCCAGTTCAGTTCTCTCTCTGTCTCTGTATCTCTCTCTCTCTCTCTCTCTCTCTCTCTCTCTCTCTCTCTCTCTCTCTGTCAAAAATAAATAAATAAATAAATAAATAAATAAATAAATTTTATATATATATATATATATATATATATATATATAAATTCTTTAATATTCCCCCTTTTCTGGCCTTATAGTTGCCATTTGAAAATGGCATCGAATCAGGGGTGTGGTGTTCAGTAGTACCTACCTAGGCAGGGATAGGAATTCTCATGCTATAAAGGCTTATTTGTTTTTAGTCAAAACCTTTGAAAAGAAATTAACAGACCTTATACTGAAAATGGGGGTGTTCAAAAGTACTAGCTAAATAAATCGATAAAGTGGAATAATACAGCCTGGGACATACGTAGATGAGCTGGTTGCCACTTGAGCTCTGGTAATCTTACACCGTGTGACCCTGCAGAGATTGGACCATCTCTGACTCTCAGTTTCTTCATGCAAAACGGTGAAGTTGATCCAAATTGCTTTAGTTCATTTCAAGTCTGTGTATTATTGTAAATTCTAATTCACATTTCTCGGCTCAGTATAGCATCATCACCCTGACCCCAAAGCCTATCTCTCTTCCTAGCATCTGTTCCATCAACAAATCCTGTTCAGCATTTCCATTAAAGATTTGAGCTTTGCAATCAGACAAGCTTTAATGCAAATCATGGCTCAGTCAAGCATTAGCACAGGGAAGTTATTTATCTTTCTTTACACTTCAATTTCTTCTTCTGCACAGTGGAGCAACAACAGTATTTCTATCATAGGATTGTGGTGTGGATTGAATGAGATGAGATAAAGCATGTAAATTGCTTAGCATAATGCTTAGCATTTGATCAATCATAACTACAGTAAAAATATCCCTTTTAGATAGCTCCTGAATTTGAGTCTTCATCTTCACTTGGAATACCGAAGCCAAACTGATTTTTAATTCTAGTCCAACTCTTTGCCCTGGCAGAGATAATCTTTCAATAACATGTGGCATTATCATCATAATAACATTTGTACGGGGCTCCATAGAAATGGAAGGTGGGAATGCCTAGAAAAGCAGGACCTGATCTAACAAATCTGAGACCAAATTTCTTGTGGCCATGTTTAAGAGTGACAAAAATAATGGTCTTTAACCTTTTAGGACAATTTACCTCAGGTTGAAGGTGAGTTCCGGGTTATGTGTCAGAGTGGTACAAGGGAACCCAAAGAAGGGCCCTTTGTCTAGAACATCTATGAAACCCTACTTTTTTTTTTCCTGAAATCTTCCCCAAACTGACTTTGATTTTGGGGGCAGACTCCTGTTTATCAGCTGAGCACAAGTGTGGCTGATTGATCTCTGCGTGGGCACTGGCTGCGGTCCAATGGGGAGATGGACTTTGGTAAAGAATAAATGTTCTAAATCAAAGCAGGCCATGTTCTGATGTGTGCAGATGTAGTTTGGAACCCAGCACAAGCAGTTCTGGCACAGAGCTAGGGCTTTATTGAGATGGAGTGGGACGTGAGAGGGAGATACAGCCAGAAAAACAGGGGCTTACACTGTAGCATCGATGCATTTTGGTTAGGCACAGACACTCCCTTCTATGGGTCCTCTGAAGTATAATAAAATTCACTGGATTTTTCATTTGGGAGAGGAGTCTCTCCTGTCTGAAAAATATGGCAACTCTCCCACCAATAAAAATAAATAAATAAACAATTGGATTCCATAACTGACCTGCTAACACTCTGGTTCACTGTAAAAAAATGTCAGCAGGACACAGCTATTTCAGAAGCACAGGGAGCAGAGAGGGTTAGCGTGGCACTCAAGAGAACAGCAAGCTTTTAAACCCCTTTTCAATTTCAGGCCAATGGTAACAACAGGGCTCAGGAGTAGGGAAGGGCAAGGGGTCCATCAGCGGCTGATCTGTGGCGTCACATTACAGGGCCAGAGGGACCGAAGAATGGGAACATTTGGCTCTCATTACAGAACAAAGGGACAGGGTGCTAGAAAACAGAGCGAATCTGGGCCAGAGGTACCTGACTCTCCCACAGGTGCTGTAGTCAATTTGCACATCTTCACTCAGGAAGGAACCTCCCAAAGCTGTCTCCCCAGCATCTGCATTTGCCAACAATAACATTTTACCAGGAGCACAGCTTGTCAAATCCAGCATTTTAGCTAGAGCAGGGGCTGATGAAAATAACGTTTCCTCAGGGGCAAAGCGCATTGCTCTTGAGAAGTTAGAGCTGTTAGCATGTGATTTTCACAAAATCTCCAAATATTCAGGATCTTTACATAACATTATTTTTACAAAGCTCCTCTAATAAGTTACTTTCTCTTGGAGGGGTTGGCAAGAAGAAGAGGTGAGCAAAAATCTGTGATTCTAATGAAGAGTAGATATCATTGATTATAATTCAAGATCTAAACTTTACATTTTACTTAATTATGACAGGGTTGCACATAATTTGATTGAAAGAGCACTCAATTTTTCTCAATTGTTTGCTTCTAATCAATTACTCCTTGTTTTTCTCTTTTCCAACCTGCTTTCTGATGATGCATTATTTTGAAAATCTAAAGTTTTTTGGTAAGGTAATATTAGTCAGTTTTTGGTCGCACCCCTGACTTCTCTGGTTATTTCTCTTTCATTATTTTTTTTCTTTTTCTCTTTTGAAGGCATCCCCAGGCCTTAGAAAGGAGAATTGGCTCAGATGCCACAATGCCTGCAGGTCAGCCAGCTTACCAATCAAACCTTGCAACTGTATTTTAAGTCATTAATGATGAAGCCCCCAAAATGGTGGTGGAGGGTATGTTTCATCTGAAACAATATAAAGTGCACAATGAGAGAAAAGCAGGCCTCGGGTATTTGCAAGGGTCCTGTTATGCGCTGGTTGTGATGAAAATAGGCTTAGTGACTTTAACAGCTGGCAATTTATTAGCAAACCTGGTTCTACTAAAAAAAATATGAAAAATCAGAATTGATGTCGAGTGTTAATCCCAAATCCTTTATATTAGCAAGACTTCTGTATTGTGTTAACTTTTACTATTGTGGGGAACAGACATCCTTGAGAACAAAAGGCTGGGCAAATGAACTTCCTTTGTCAAACACCACTCTGGAGGGATCCAGCCCATGGCTGTCATGTCATTCAACCTAGAAGACACATTTTCCTTTATGGGACTTGGCAAAATCATGGGGACGGTCTTCGATTTAGCTGGTGTCATTTTTGAGAATCCCTTATTAAAACTTAAATTTGGAGTCATTTTTAGCCTACATTTGTGGTAGATCTTTCTCTAGGCACATCATCCTGAAAATTTGCTTTTCCTTTGGCTGAGCTTTTATACACAGTAATTGAAAACAACACATTTTCTGCTGCCAACTGGAGACACCAGAGCGATCACTCTCTCTTTCTACTTTAGATTTAACAATGTGGCGGTGGATGAGATGGGAGACATGCTCTGAGCATTCAAAATGAAAAACACCAGAACACAACCGTTATTTTATGAAAGAGGCTGGAAAATGGTTAGTAAAGAAATCACAGATGTGTTTTACAGATGAGGGGGAGGTAAGGGGAGTACAGCATTCTGAAAATAACATGACAAGCACAATCTATTCCTAATTTTGCTCAACATATTACCTTTTTGATTTCCTAAGCTTGATTTGAGGGGTTTAATTTTTACTTTCAAGAGTCTCTCTCTCTGTATTTTCACTTCCTAGGGAAACATAGCCTATTATAGAAATTGGCATAGTTATTTATTTATGGTCCTACATTTTTACCTGTAGCCACACTAAATTAAATACAAACAAACAAACAAAAAAACCTCAATGAAACATGAAGATAACTACTCTCTCAAATTAGAAATTACATTTTTGAACTATTGCTCAAGAAAAGAAACTCAAAAGCATGAGAATATTTTAAATAATAGACCACTCAAAAAGGACCTTTAGTTTTGCAAAAATAAAACAAACAAACAATAACTACAATTACAGATTTTTCCATTTTTGTTTAATTTTGACTCTGCAGAAAAGTTAAGTTTCTGTGTTCATAGAGATCATGCCTTCCTTGTTTTTCAGGGCCATGCACACGGCCATGCACACAGACATTCACAGAATGTCTGACTAATGAATTACGGTAATGATGTTAAAGGAATATGCAATATTATAGATGAGAAGATTTGTTTATTCTTTCCTCTGTTTAGGTAAATTTTAAAATAATTTTTAATTTATACTTTTTTTGACTAAGCTTTTACATATATTTTAGTGAACTTTTCAGGTGTTTTACATATATTTTAGTGAACTTTTTTTGACTAAGCTTTTACATATATTTTAGTGAACTTTTTCCTTTTCAGGAAATTATGTGTCTAAGTAACACAACTGGTTATTACAGTAAAATAGATCCTAATATTTAAGTCTCTTAAATGGTTGGGGCTTATTATATCCACAAGTGATATCTAAGGAGAATTGTTCAATGCTCTAACAGTTCCAGCAGTCTTGGAAGAGAGAGGAGCACATCACAAGAACAAAAAACAGTATCTCAGGTTCTTAATTTGATTTTTGGCAAAGAGTTTAAACATATATTTCAAGGTGATATTAAGCTTTTGTAAGAATATATATTTTGGTTCATTTCTGATGTGAGGATCCTTTTTGGTGGACTTCATAAAAAAATGTCTAGATAGTCTAATGCTTCATCTATTACAGATATTGTTTAGAACCTTGGATAAATGACAGTCAACCTACTCTCATTGACCATCCATTAGAAGAACATTGATCTACCTCTTCTACGAGGAATAATTTGCTTTGGTTTGTTTACTGATGCATCTGTAATGCTTACTCTGGGATGCCGAGTAAAGCACTAGTTTTACAGCCCTGGAGTCTGAGGATCGAATCCTGGCCCCAGCCCATGCAGACCCATGTGCTGTTCGGTTCTCACCAGGGAGAGCCTCCCATGTGGGAAGCCCCAGTTAAGCCCCCAGCTCTCATGGGCATGTCTCCCATGAGGGAGGCCCCTGACCCTGTTCCTGGTTTGCACAGCCCCACACCCACCTATGTGGAATGAAACTATGTGGAAAACTGACAGTGTACAACTATGAAGACTGCTCCAGGCCCTCCCCCTTCTCTTTGCCTTTCTCTGTCTCTGTCAAAATAATAAAATAAATCTGTAATGCTTACTCTATGCAAGGCACTGTTTTAAGCACTTATAAATCTTAATGCTATGAAATAGGTACTTGCATTATCATGCCCATTTTATAGATGAGAAAACCAAGGCATTAGCAAGCTGAGTAAACTGCCCATGGTTGAACAGGTAGTACGTGGAGGAATAGGCTTTGATTCCCCTGCATTCTGACATGAGAGCCCTTGCCCTACTTCTCTACAACAGTACTTTCTAATAGAAATATAACACACCCATTTATGTAATTTTAAATTTCCCAGTAGTCATATTCAAAAAATAGAGTAAGATTTAATTTAAATAATATCTTACAAGATGCCATAGCTAAAAAGACATATACTTATCAAACAATATATTTGTGATTAACAGAAATACATTTTGCATTGCTTCCATTTAAAAATTTAAATTAATTTAAATTAAGTAAAACTTAAAAATTAGTTTCTCATTAGCACTAACAAAGTTTCAGGTGCTTAATAGCCACCTCTGGCTTCTGGCTACCAGATTGGAAAGCCCAGCTATAGAGAGTCAACTTTCCATATATATATTCATTCCTTGGGAATAACCCCAGAATATAAAACTAAGAAGAATTAGGTGCATAAAATTTTGTTCTCCCTATTACTCCGGACACATTACCATGGCAGAAGGAAAAACCACCATTGACTCTAAACTTCTGATTAACTAGAAGGCTGAATTGAACACATTTGTTATGAGAGTATGCTCTGATGGGGCTTTCTGATGGATTTATATTTACAATGGGGCCATTTTTGACAGTGCCCAGACCATGGCTTATCAAAGAGGGGATCAATGTGCCTTCTCCAAAGGCATTTTCTCCTTGGAAGGAAACATTAACACCACCATCTACAGGTGAAGAGAAAGGGAGAAGAGCTGAGGTGCCCCACCCTCCCTTGTACCGATGTTCCCTTTGTTCATATATTAACAAATTATTTTTTTAAATCTTAGTATGGTTTTGTGTTTCCTTTATTTTTTTTAAAGTTTATTTATTTTATTAATTTTTGACAGAGAGAGAGACACACACACAGACAGAGACAGAGAGAGAACTGAACTGGAGTTACTCCCCAGTTCAGCATATGGTTTGGCACGGACCAGGGCAGGGATTCAATCCTTGGTCCCCGGTGTTGCAAAGTGAGCACTTAACCCACTGAGCCATCCTGGCTTCCCCAAGTATTTCCTTTTTAAATATAGGCATAACCAACAGCACATAATATATGTGGAAGCTGGAGATGTAAAATCAAATATTGGCTATTAGGTTGAGAGAGGCTAGAGGAAAGAACATTTGTTTTCTCTTGTATCACTAAGAATTTAAAAAGTAATCAAGAGAAGGAATATTCTACATTTAATTTGACAAATCTGCATACATATTGTATTTGTTCTATGAGCCAAATATAAATTTAATTTTTAATGAAGACAAACCTCCCACTCAGATCATTTACTATTAAAAGAGAGAAGTTTTTATTATTGCATGATACAAATATTTTTATAAACTGGTGTCACTATTAACTAATTATGTTATACTTTTAAAGTTCTTTTTTTGTGTGTGTTAGTGAGGGAAAGTATATTTAAATTGTAATTTTTAGCTTTTTAATTTTTTATTAAATGGGTGATCCTGTAGGATGTAGTAGAAAGAGAAAGTTCTGGGATCAACAGACCTAGATACTGATCCAAGAGAGCTGAATTTTAATCCAGGTTCTGTCACTTAAAGCAATTTCTCTCTAAACTTGAATATTTAATCTTTGTTAGTTTCCAGTTTCTTGCCCTATAGATTGGGGACAATAATACATATTTCTTCAGACTAGTAAAAAGAATAAATGAAAAATATATGTAAAATGATTAGCCTAATGCTTGACACATATTAAGAACTAATAAAATATTAATTCCAGGGAAGCCAGGATGGCTCAGTGGGTTAGGCGCTCACTTTGCAGCCCTGGGGACTGAGGATCGAATCCCAGCCCCGGCCTGTGCGGACCCATATGCTGAACTGGGGAATGCCCCCAGTTCAATTCTCACCGGGGCGAGATCCCGGCCCAGTTCCTGCCCTGTGCAGCCCCGCCCACCTGTGGAATGAAACTATGTGGAAAAACGAATGATGTGCAACTATGGAGACTGCTCTGGGCCCTCCCCCTTCTCTCTGTCTCTGACTCTGTATCTCTGTCTCTCTGTCAAAACAATAAATAAATCTTTAAAAAAAAATATTAATTCCTTTTTTATAGTTACATGCACATTCTTTCATGGGCATGGATCTTTATTCATGCAATGCCTCAAGAAATTTTTAGTAGAAAATATTATTAAATTTTGTTTATGATATCTTCAACTCTCAAAATTTCTAAAAGTACTCATATCCTTTATCCATTAAAAGTTTCAAAATTATGCCTACATTAATGATTTTTGTGATCAAACTGATTCAAATGGCAAATCATTCCAAGCCTAAATTTTGGACTATTTCCTAGTGGAAGTGAAGACAAAAGTGAACAAAAGAAGGAAAGAAACAGTAAATTTTGAATAATAGTATTGTAATTGTACTAAGTGGTGACGTAGTAATAAGTGAATAAAAAGGTATTTGTATTTGGATCAAACCCTTCTGAGGGCTTTTTCCTATAGCCTGTCTATAGTGACTGGAGATCCACCTAAGTCACATCATAATACCCGCAGCTAGGCTATTTAAAGGCTGCCATTTCCTTTCCAAATTTCACTCCTTCTGACGTCTCCTGCACCCTTGGCTACTCTTCAATAGATAATCCGTACTCTACAAACGCATTTAGAAAAACCCATAGTTAAACCAGGTTGAGAGTCACCAGTAACATTTATAGCTCCTGAGCTCTTTGCTATATGCTGTTACGTGGGTCAGAGGGTGCATCTTTCAAGAGAAAAAAAATTCTTTATTGCGATTTCTACTTTCACATTAATATGACAATGATTGCTGCAGCTAAAATGAGGCTTGACCTCATTTGTCAAATGATTTATCAATAGACATTTTTTTCTAGATGTTAAGCATTAATCTTTTTTTAGTATCAGAAATTCAGCATTTAAATTGTATTTAATCAAAGGTAAATGTTTTAAAGTGCAAGAACAAGATTTTATTGACAAGGAGTCAATGTGAGGACAATTTAGATAAGTGCATTGAATATGCAGAGTGTAATAAGACCCTCTTTAATAGATAAAACAGTATTGTGGGTTTTTCTTTCTTTTTTCTTTGTAGTATTGGAATATATGCTCTGCTCATGGAAACCAGCTGTCATGCCACTTTCTAGCACTGGGAAGAAACAGAAACTTGCTTCTTTACTGTTAATGCAGGAGGCTGAGCCTGAGGCAAAGATTAGAGTAACAATGGAGGTGCAGATGGTTTTCTGTATTTTGGAAGTGGGGTCAAGAAATCATCTTTCTTTGTATTTCTCTTCTCCAAATTGGGCATTGCCTGAAATTGGCACATTCAGCAGCACTGTGGGATGAGGTATGTACGGGGCACCATGTCCCTCTTAGGCAAATACCTTCACTGCTGGCAAAGCCTCAGAATTTGCAAGCTCAGCCAGCACCTTTGACCCGACCACGCAGCTGACTGCACAGTTGGCAGTTGGTAGCTTCCATTTATCTTAGGTCAGCTCCTGAGGCATCAACATAAAATGAAATAAAGATTTGGACAGTAACATCAGAAAGAAGAATGAAATAGCCAAAAGACTGCTTCAGTCTGCTCAGTCTGAGGACCATTTATTAAGCTAGTGGAGATGGGAAAGTCAAGAGAAAAACAGCTGCTTAGGAGGAAAAAAAAAACAGGGTGATCAGACATGTTATCTGAAGATCCAGGCCGGGAAGCCACTGCTTTAAAATAGTCATCCAACTGATTGCTTAAGCTATAGTTGGGAATGCCACACATCTCAGCGGGCAGAGATTGTCACATCCTCAGTGCTCAGCACTGTGCCTAGTAGTTGGTGCTCAGTCAGTGAATATTAGGGCCATTAACAAATGAAACCTGAGTGAAGGCTGTCATTAGCGGCAGAGTGCACATTAATCTTGCAGATGTGATAGGCTGTGACTCTATGGCCAATCCTGTGACTCAGTTCATTAACTTTGAAATTATAGTCACTTGTATTTCATCAATAAAGTAATACTATAAAACACATACATACATGAAGCAATGTGCATTTTGCCACTGACTATTTGCACCCGGAGAAAAGTGGCCTAAATAAATAATACAAATGAATTTAAGGGCTATATGTGTATGTGCTTATACAGCTCTCTCTCTCTTTTAAATTTTATATATCTAAAGGATGAAATTCCCAAGTTGTATTTTCTGCAAGAAATGGGATGAGGAGGAAGAAACTAATATTTTTCTTTCATTCTTACCATGTGCTATAGTTAAGCTCTGTGCTTTACAAAACGTCTTTCATTTTGTCTCACATTGATCATGTCAAGGGATAAAAATCAATCCTCTTTTGTAGGTGAGAAAGCTGAGATTCTGAGAATATATGACTTGTCTAATCGTACAGTGAAGAAAATGCTGAACCAAGATGTAACTGCAGGTATCTTTGATGCTAAAGTCTGTGGGTTTTTCTCTTTACTTAAAACTTAAAATGTCATCAACGCTATGGCATTTGGAGTTGACTCTGTATAAGAAGATATTCTGCAAGAATTGTATGTTAAAATAAATATACCAAGATTATTTTTCTATATAACAGAAAATATCATTTAATAAAATATAATGGATTAAAAAATCCCCCTTGAGAGATATAAAACTTACAAAAATATGCAGTAATTTGAAATAAATTTAGCAAGAAAAATAGAAAATCTAATAAAAATAAAACTACAAAGCTTTACTAAAAAGGAAAATATAAAACAATAAATGGAGACATGTATCTTGTTCTAAGATGGGATTTTTTCAGCATTGTAAAGCTATTACTTCTCCCACATATTAATGTATCCATTTTAATAAGCTTCTAATCCAATGTCCACAAGTTCTTACTTAAACATTTGACCATTTATTCTAAAATTCTCTGGAAAAATAAATGGAAAAAAAAAGCAAGATACTTTTTAAAATAATAAATTGTTTAAAGGTATCCCACTACATAACCCACTGTGACATTAGATGTATAAGATCTTTTTTTATAAATAAAAGGAAAATAATGAGACCCACTTACATTATTATATATTAAAAATTATAAATCATATTACTTAGAACAGTGTGGTACTGCCTTTAGAATTTATAGTAGATCATGAGAAACAGAATATATAGATCAGGGGTGTCCAACCTTTTGGTTTCCCTGGGCCACATTGGAAGAAAAATTGTCTTGGACCACACATAAAATGCACTAACACTAACAATAACTGATGAGCTAAAAACAAAAACAAAAATGCACACACAAAAAAATCTCATAATTTTTAGAGAATGTTTACAAAATTTGTGTTGGGTAATATTCAAAGCCGTGCCAGGCTGCATGTGGCCCATGGGCCTCAAGTTGGTCAAACTTGGCATAGATAATAAGTAAATAGATAAATAGCTATGTATAGAATGAATATGATAGAGATGGATTTGAAATCAATGAGAAAGTAAAGGTTTATTCAAGTAATGGAAATAAGCTAATTGGTAAAAAATGCAAAAATGAGTTAATAGCAATTAAATTAGAAAATGTTATTTGTGTGTTTTATACAATTAAATATAGTTTATAAATGAATGTCTAGTTGATGTTGGAGTGAAGTGCAAAGACCAAAGACAAAAGAAAGCATGAATTTGGGTTGAAAACCTAAATAAATTCGAAGAACAAATCTCAGTCTATAAATAAGTGTGACATAGTGCAGTAAAGTTGTTAATATCTCCAGATTTATCAATTTTCTTTTAAACAAAACTTTACAGTAGAAAAGAGACATGAATAGGCAAGTCATAAGAACTATATGACCAACAAACATAAATTGAATTTTGAAGTCTCTAGGAATCAAAGATATGCAAATTCATCAAGACAGTATTTCTTGCCAATCATGTTCACATGCCATGGAATATCTTTATTGCATTTACAAGTTTGCTCTAGAACTCCTCTTTTCTTCTGCTGTTGTCCTACGTCAGTCTGGGCAGAGCTGTCTCTCACTCAGCATTTGCTGGGCACCATTTTCTCCCATCCTTTTGAAGCCACTGTGAACCTCCAGATACCAGATACTACCTTGTATCTTTCTAGATGCAAGAGAGATATGGCATATTTCCCTTTAGGAATGCCTACTGTTAGAGGAATACCAAAGCCATCCTTTTTATTCTCCAAGAGTTTACTAAATTTGATTGGAAAAGTTTTTCATGGATTCCAAGCCCTCTTATAGACTAAAGTATGAGTTTAATGAAGAACTGTCCTGAGAGACAAATCCTGGCATCAGACCCCACATGGCACTCAGAATCTGAAATAGCAACCCCCTTTCAACAATGGTCTTTCTTAAAGGTCAAACTCACTTTGCTGATATTTTCTCTCAGCCTTTTTGTGAATAATCGAAGATGAATTCCAAAAGCTCCAGTCTGCATGATTTGCTCTTACTATGGAGCTTAGACAACCCCTTTATTTTATATCATAAACCTACAAGGTAGAGTTGACTTTTTTTCTCTTTTTTAAAAAATTATCTCATGAACTGGCATAATTTCTATCACTTTATAATGTATTTTTATGAGTAAGTACTATATATATACAAAATACAACTTTTATTTTATGAATTCACAGCACAAAATGTTGACTTCTTAGTCAAGGTCAAGGTCTACAATTTACTTTATTCCAGGAAGAATATAAAACATTTACATGTATTTTATATAAAAATTAAAATTAAGAACTTAGTTTATTTTTAAATTTCTCTAGTTTTGTTAAATTATCCTAACTTTTTGCATTTAAATTGTATCTAAGACTATTGAGCTATAAAGTTACAGCTTCACCGTGGCATTCAATAAATTTTGTTGAGGCTATTTTTTCAAAATAAAATAGAATACTTTTCATATTCATTACCATTATACTTCCCACAAAACACTAAAGGATATTTGAGTAAATGTTTCTATTTTAATGGTGTCTCCTAAAAGTTGGCTTGGACAGGGAAAAGAGCTAGAGCTATGCATATTTAAAGGGGTGTATGGGCAACTAGTAATTTGTTCTAAGTTTACATTTAATATATTGAAATCCTATTATGACGACAAAGTTTTCAGCATGTACATTTAATACTTATATGGTAAAATACTTATGTAAGCTGGTATTTATTTACTTCATATAATTTGATTTAAAATTTTTCAAAGAGCAAAGACTATGGACTTCTCTTTTGTTTGTTTTTATTCTTTTTAAGCATTCTTCCTGGTGATTAGAGGTGCACTTTGTATATTAGAAGTTATTAATCACCAGGATATATTGATTGCCACTTATATGCAATTTTCAATGATAAGAAGTGAAAGTCACTTAAGAGAAAACAAATTTAACACATTTTTACCTGACCCAAAATCTTCATGAGGAAACAATACATGCACACAGTTAAAAGATTAACTACAAGGCAACATTTCATGTCAAACAAGTGACACAGCTGATACTGATTTAAATGAATATGTATACATATTGAGAAACAAAAATTATGATGCTTGCCACATATTAGATGCTTGAATAAATATATTTTTTCAATGTTTATCCAATAAGTGCCTACTCCATGTCCCTTACTTAATACCAGCCCTGAAACAAGGTATCGTTAGTATCACTTTTGTTTTTTAAAGATTTATTTTATAGCTTTTTGAGAGAGAGAGAGAGAGAGAGAGAGAGAGACTGAATCAGAGACAGAAAGAAGTGGGAGGGTCCCCAGAGGTCTCCATTGTTGCACATCATCAATTTTCAACATGGTTTTGTTCCTAACAGGTGGGTGGGGGCTGTGCAGGGCAGGAATCGGCTGGGGGCCTCCCACATGGGAAGCATGCCCTCCTTGAGTCAGGGGCTGAACCAGGGGGGCTTCCCACATGGGAAGCTTGCCCCAGTGAGAACTGAACTGGGGGGCTTCCTGTGTGGAAAGCACACTCCTGTTCAGCACATGGGTCTGCACTGGCTGGGGCCTCAACTTGATCCTCAGACCCCAGGCTGCAAAGCGAGTGCTTAACCCACTGAGCCATCCCAGCTTCCCTTGTAGTATCACTTTTGATGAGAAAAGTGACAGTTAGAGAGACTCAGTTGACATGCTTTCTAAGTGGTAGAATAGGCAGTTTTATATGTGTTATATCCATATCCATAGACTCAAGTCTATGGCCCATGGTTCCCCTTTTCCATTACATCGTTTCTGGCAGAGAGAACATTTCCATTACAGCCAATTAGAAAACATGGATCTTTCACTATAGACATGCTCATTCATCAAGTTGTTCTTGTAGCACATTATTGGTCACTCAGTTACATGCCACACACTGAGTAAAAATGGACAATGTCCTCATAACTTTAAAGTATATTCAAAATATAGCAATAAAAATAATACAAAATAAAGGCAAGTTAAAATTCTAATGGTACCAGGAATAAGATGTAAGTGGTATTAAAAAGCTTATAACAAATAGATAGACTAAACCTAGTCTGGGGGTCAAGATCCTAAAGTATGAAATGCACATGGGTTTGAACTTTGCAAATTGGGAAAATAAAAATATATCCAAGATCCAAAAGACTAAGAGGGGAAAAAATGATGATTAAGAATGACAAATGGGAAGCCGGGATGGCTCAGTGAGTTAAGCGCTCACTTTGCAGCCCCAGGACTGAGCCCCGGCTTGTGTAGACCCATATGCTGAGCTGGGGTGTGCCCCCAGTTCAGTTCTTACTGGAGTGAGACACTGGCCCAATTTCTGCCCTGTGCAGCCCCGCACCTGCCTGTGGAATGAAACTATGTGGAAAAGTCAATAATGTGCAACTGTGGAGACTGTTCTGGGCCCTCCCCCTTCTTTCTGTCTCTGTATCTCTCTCTCTCAGTCAAAAACAATAAAAATAAATCTTAAAAAAAAAAAAGAATGACAAATCGTGGCCAATATGGCTTAAGCTGAGAAAGAAAAGGGATCATATTGCAAGATAGAGCTGTGAAAGCAGGTAAGCATGTGATTGACCATTCAGGGTATCATAAATCATATTGAGTATTTTGTCTTTATTCTGTAAGTAATAGCAAGGCAGTGAAGAATTTTAACTGAGGAGTAATGGGAGAGAGAGAGAGCATCTGGACAGAATGTGGAATTGGATTGGATGAGGCCAAAGTGAATTTGGGATTTGAATAGAACAGATAAAAGGTTTTTTTGTAAGCCAGCCAAGATACAGTGGTAGAGTGTACTACAGAGTTGGTATTAAAGATACAATGAGAGGAATAAATGTCAGAGCTCATTTAGGAGATAAATCAGCATAATTTGGTGATAGATCAGATGTGGCAATGTAACTTTTGATGAAAGGGTAGTTCTCAATAATGAATTTTGATTCTTGTTTTACCTATCTTAATAATGTTAACTTTATTCACTGTAACAGGAAACAATCAGAGTTAAGAGAATCATGATTTTGATTTTTGATGTATTGAATGTGTAACCCATTTGAGACTGGTTTGTAGACATATGAAATCAGCTGTTGGATATGTACATCTGTAGCTCAAAGAAACTTCTCAGCTACAGAGATAGATTTGTTGGTCATCTGCATTTAGGTTGTGATTGAAGTTGCAAGTACGTATTTTCCGGGCGTATAAGACGACCCCCTAATTTTACAGTTAAAACATAGGTTTAGGCCTATATTCGCTGTATAAGACTACCCCCCACTTCCGAGGCTGTAGTCTTATACAGCGAATATAGGCCTAAACCTATGTTTTAACTGTAAAATTAGGGGGTCGTCTGATACGCCCGTTCATCTTATACGCCGGAAAATACGGTACAAATGAGATTATCTATGGAGAGATACAGAGTAAGAGGAGAAAAAGGCCAATGATTGAGCACTAAGCAGAAACAATTATTAGCAAAGTATAATAAAAAATAATTCTTAAGGAGACAGAGAAGAGACTGGAAATACTGGAAACAGGAGAGCAGTCTATCTGGAAATCAAAATAAATAAATAAATAAATAAATAAAATATATGTATATATATATATATATGTATATACACACACACACACACACACAATACATACATACATACATATATATATATGAAAGGAGTGTCCCAATAATGTTGAATGCTTTTTGCAAGGTTATCTAAAACACTTCAAGCTGGGCCAGAGAAAGAAGGGAAAATATTTTTTCACTGTCTACCCTCTTGTCCCAAAGAAATGAGATTCTTCTTTTCCTAATATTTAAAAAATATGAGTGGTTGAGACCAAACCCATTTCTGAATAATTGTTACCCAAGGAGACCTTATTAAGTGCTATTGTACCTATCGATTTCCTCCACCACTATTGCCAATTTTGTTACCAGTGGATTGTCCCACAAAGATAGTGCTTACATTTGTAATACAATTGCCTAAAAAATATAAGGTCTGGCAGAAATAATGCTCTTTTTATTTTAATTAATTAATTTATTTATTTATTTTAATATTTATTTATTTATTTTTATTTTTGACAGAGAGAGAGAGAGATACAGAGACAGAGACAGAGAGAGAACTGAACTTGGGGAGCTCCCAGTTCAGCACATGGTTCCGCACAGGCCGGGGCCGGGATTTGATCCCTGGTCCCCGGTGCTGCGAAGTGAGCACTTAACCCACTGAGCCATCCCGCCTTCCCCAAATAATGCTCTTTTTAAAGTAGTAAAGTGTGCTTGAGTGTGATATTGTTATGTTACAGAATTACATGCTTATGATTTTGCAATAATCATAAGGGGCATTACTTATGCCAGACACTGTATTTATCCAAGGATCATTTATGTTATGTGAAATAAATTATTGTTGATTATGTTTGCAGAACAATTGAAAAACTGTTGTTGATTTATCAAACACAAAGCCATTTCGAGATGAGAACTTGCAAGCAATAAAACTTTTATAAACTTTATTATAATTTGCATCAGTTGGAAAGTCAATTTACATTCTTAAAGTATTTGAAAACTCTTTCCAAACTTTGTTTTAACAAAATATTTATCTTTGACTCATTAAAATTGACATAAATATTTTATAATTTACAAAAAACTTTGAATAAATACACACATTTGAAATTAAAGTGTTTTGAACAAGAGAATGACTAGATTGTGAGAATCTCATAGAGAAATGGTCTAGAAAGGAGAGAACCTCGAAAGTGAGATACTAGATCACAGGTTTTACAATGGCTCAGATAGGAAGTATTTCTATTCCAGGAATCTAGAGTAGGAGATTGGAGAGGGGGAAAATGATAATTTTTGGAAATAGGCAGAAAAACTGTAATGATGCTGTGACTAACTTAATGGAGAAGCATATCTATAACTTTAGATAGATAGATAGATAGATAGATAGATAGATAGATAGATAGATAGATAGACAGATAGATCATATGTGTGTGTGTGTGTGTGTGTGTGTGTGTGATTCAGTAAATGTTTATTTAGCACTGCAATGTTTTCCCCATTTTGTATAAGAAGAAACTCAGAGAGACGGAATAATCTGCCCCAAACAAACACTTATTTAATAAGTTATAGACCTGGAATTTCTACTTAAAAATTCTGATTTCAAATGAAAGGCTTTTCTAATATAATATCATAATCAACATTCAGCAAAAGACCTAAAAGAAGTTAGAAAAACTTTCATGAATGTACAATGCCACAAAATACATTTGACTGAGAACTCTTTCAGATGAAAAAGTAGCTCCTTCTAATGGTGCCCTTCCTGTAGGGAGCTAACTTTTGATGGCAAATGAAGAGTGAAAAAAAATCCATCCAGTCCACTACACTGAAGAAGCACACTCTCAACTGAATCAGGGTAGGTCACCATGTTCACACTTGCTTGCTCATGGCTCCACAGTGAGCTACTATAGTGAATGAATGAGATAGTTACTGTAGATTAAATCACACCCAGGCCCTCAAAGTTTTTATTAAAGGATTTCAGGGGGAGAAAAAAAATAATACAGTTTATTATTTGTTCTTTTTTTTTTTTTTATGCTAAGAAAAAAAGGGATGTCAAGGGGAGAGATGGGGAATCCCGGATGGTTCAGTGGGTTAAGCGCTCAATTTGCAGCCCCGGGGACTGAGAATCAAATCCTGGCCCCGGCCCGTGCGGACCCATATGCTGAACTGGGGAGTGCCCCTGCCCACCTGTGCGGAAGAAAACCATGTCAAAAACTGATGATGTATAACTATGGAGACTGCTCTGGGCCCTCCCATTTTTTCTCTGTCTCTGTCTCTGTCTTTATCTCTGCCTGTCTCTGTCAAAAACAATAAAATAAATCTTTAAAAAGATATATATATATATTTTTTTTAAAGGAGAAAGATGGACATCTTGCAAAGAAATAGAAAATTAGGCCTTTAAAAACATTGTTTATATACCCCAAAGAAATCAGCTGCTATTTCAGTTAGGTTCACAGAAGACTTGGATATATTTTATATTTTCTTTTCTGAAGTGTAAAAAAATACTTAAAAGTGCATATATAGACTGAACATAGATTTATGGCCAATGACTTTTGTAAGGCGGGTGGATTGAGGCTGCTAATGTAAGTTTATGAGTACAGCTGGTCCATTTAACGGCAGGTTTATAGGCACACCTCAAGAACTGCCCCATGTCTGTGGAAGGTATGGTATCAAACAAACTCTGTTGGACATATGGGCCCATCTACGGGCACTGTACTATAAACTGACCCATAACTACTGCAGCTGTGATCATAAACCTTTTTAGAAAACAACTAGAAAAATCTGACTTAGAAATGTTTGCTATGTTTCAAAATGGGAAAGTGGAACATACACAGTGAGTGCCAATGCAAAGGCTTGGGCGAAAATATCACAGATTCAGGTTAAACCAACAAAACCCACTTCACTCTCACTCTGCATTGTTTTCATAAATCTCAATTGAAGGATCAATGGCAATTAATTTTCTGCTTTTAAAATTCTAAGTGCCTGAGACCTCTGGTATTCCACTAAACACCCGGTATTCCTCAAAAAAAAAGTCACCAGGATGTTGGTACTTACCTATAATGTTGATATAGTGTTTTATTACACAGGCATACCTTGAAAGATTTGTCTCCCATGTAATGAAGATACATTTCAAAGTTGAGACTTTTCATCTGTTAAGAGGGCATTTTGCCTTTCCTCTGACATTTTGAAATATTTATTTTCAAAACCATTTTATGGAAAGGACCACCAATGGACTAGCTAAGTGCATTATAAAATCTTATAGAAATACCATGATTGAATTTTTTTTTCTAGTAAATATTGGCACATGGATATAGAACTTTCTCTGTCCTGAGACTTGTCCATGGACCACATGAGGTAGTAAGACATCAAAGATTGCATTTAATCTATACTAAATATAGCTGCCATCTAAATCTCCTTGAAGGCTAGAACCATCATAACCACTTTTATATTTCCATGGTGCCTAAAGTTAGGACTTGCAGAGTAGGCACTGTTGATTTGTCTGCAGAATGCACAATGATTTTGTATTAAGAGAGAACATCTACTGTATTTTTACTTACTTCTATGATACTAACAGAATGTCACATTGCTTTCTCTTCTTCTGAAATACATTGACCAGTTCCATTTGATGTGGTTGATACTTCTTTTCTATTAGCTATGAAACAATATTTTAAAAATGTGTGTAAAAATTATTTTGACTTTATCTGCTACTATTTGAGAAAAATAAATAGTAATAGAAAATAGCGTGTCTCTGTGTGTATGAGTATACATCCCTGTGTATTTGTGTGTCTCTATGTGTGTGTACAGCCTTGTTCTGAGACTGACTTGGTCTCTATTTTTTTTTCTAATGAGTAATTAAATCTATTGAATATATTTTAGCATATTTTGAATTGTATTGAGAACATTTGTAATATTACTTTGATTATCGGTATCTGTCATTGACTTTATAGTGTACTAAGTTTATAGCAAGTGGAAATTATTCTTTTATATAGAAAGAATATTTAAGTTTTTACTTATCATATATTTAGTCAATTATAGGATATTTCTGAAAGCTGATTTTATATCTTGAACCGTGTTGTAAAGATGACATTACTAGCTTTTGAAAAGAGTAAGTGGCTGTGGCTAAATCTTCCCATTTTATCTATTAATAGAGTATTTTTTAATTATTAATTTTTTTTTTTTTGGCCTTCTTGAACCTGGGTGAGTAGAATTCAAGGAGTAGTACATTTATATGTATTATTTGGCAGTAATTGGATTTCTGTACAAGAAATACTAAATTAATTTCAAGATGAAGAAAATATAGATAACTGTCTACTTATGTGCTTCAAATAAAAGACCTACTTAAAAATATTCAGAGTCTAAGTGGTCACCATTTTTTCACTAGTAAAATCAACTATTTGAATGAGATTTTTTAAAAGTAACACACAGGTTTAAACATTTCAAATCACTTTGGTGTATTTTGTTTTATTTACTACTCACAAAAATCATTTGAGGGGAAAGCTGGGATGGCTCAGCGGGTTGAGCGCTCGCTTTGAAGCCCTGGGGACTGAGGATCGAATCCCGGGCCTGGCCCATGCAGACCCACATGCTGAACTGGGGTGTGCCCCCGGTTCAGTTCTTGCCAGGACCTATGTGAGAGGCTCCCGACCCAGTTCCTGCCCTGCGCAGCCCTGTGTCCACCTGTGGAGTGAAACTATATGGAAAACTAATGTCAAATATGGAGACTGCTCTGGGCCCTCCCCCTTCTCTCTGTTTCTCTCTGTCTCTGTTTCTCTGTCAAAAATCAATAAAATAAATCTTAAAAATAAAATTGTTTGAGGTAGACAATTCAGATACTAATTTTCCATTTTGCAAATAAAAAAAATTAAGACAACAGGATTTTTGTTTCCCATAAGTCTCACTGCTAGAGATTTACCTTGACCTTGAAAAGAAGCCTTAGATTCCATAATAATGCTACAATTAAAATTTACATGTTACTTAAGTAGAGAAAGGTCAAAGAAATTCTATTCTACTCATATTTTTGATGGTATTATTGTTATTAATGTTACACTGGGATGCTGACTATGAAGTGCTGAATATGAGTGTCTGATATGAAACAGAACACAGGACAGGCACATTTATTGTAAGAATGCTGTTGGAAAAACTTAATGCCATTTATAGCACTGGCTGGGGAGGGCAGAGTTAGGTCATCCTCTGGACAGCTGAAGGGAGGGGCTGAATGAGCACACGGGTGACTGAGTATGGGATGTCAAGATGACAGGGACCAAAACACAAGCATCACCATTATACACTAAAATGTATACACTATACATTCCTACACAGAAATAACACTAACATATCTTCTTTTTTTTTTAGTTTCTAGCATTATTAAATATATAAAATGATTTATTTTAGCAACCTTGGGTAGAAGATGGAAGTAGAAACCACATTAGAAAGAACTATTTCACTCAGCCACCACATGTGTTCAAGTACAACTGGGCATTCCAAACATCTTTTGTGCTTGTGTAACATGCCAGATAGTCTCTGTTAGAGAAGAAGTCAGAAAACAATCTCAAAAAAATTATCTAATTATCTGAGAGCCTAATCCTTCTTAATTTTAACTTTTAGATTGTTTGGTGATAATGACATTCATTTATTTAGTATTTCCCAAGTTTATAATTTAATTTCAGCTGAAATATTTTAAATATAGATGAGACTATTTAACATTATTTTCTCAAGGCATTATATTTTTATTTTGTTGGTGCCAATTATTTGTTTTTTTCTTTCAAATCTGCCAAGTTTTCTTTCAGGATGCCTTTAGGTTCTGGTATGGTTTCAATTTTCTTTTCATGTTTTCAATCAGTTTTAAAAATACCTATTTTGTATGCCCTGTCAGATTGTCTTTATTATACATGCTATTTCAGTCTAAATCTGCAGTTTACTATGACTCCTAAATCTTGTTCATGGGGAATTATATCTCTGGATATTTTATAATTTTGAGTTATAAATCTTAAACTATAGTAGCTTTAACATCAGCTCATGAGCTAACTTTTCTGCTGTTCAGTTTTCATTTTATTTCCAGCATTTAGGGAAATCTAATTTTTTGTGTGTGTGCATATTTCACTTATGTATTTAAAAGAAAGGTTTTATTTCATCTTGAATTTCTCAGTGTTAGAGGTGGGAAGGTTTACAGGCTGTTTGTCTTTTTTACATATGACTAAATGAGGTATTAGCTTGCTTCTGATAAGACCTTAATTAAATTCATAAGATTAGGATGTATTGAATCTTAGATTCTTGTATATTTTTTCTGTTTGGTCCTCAGATTATTGGATTATAAAGATTATTATAGTTATTATCAGATCTCCATGACAAAGCAACAGAAGAAAGAATTACCTCTAACATAACAATTTTCTCAGAATTTAAAGGTTTATTTATTTATTTATTTTATTTATTTATTTTTGACAGAGAGAGAGAGAGAGAGAGAGAGAGAGAGAGAGAGAGAGAGATACAGAGACAGAGAGAGAACTGAATTTGGGGAGCTCCCCAGTTCAGCATATGGGTCCGCATGGGCCGGGACCGGGGCCAGGATTCAATCCCCAGTCCCCAGCACTGCAAAGTGAGCGCTTAACCCACTGAACAATCCCAGCTTCCCCAATTTTCGTAGAATTTAATGAAGCTTAGTCTTTACAGTAAGTGAGCTAATTTAGTTATTTTCCAGAGTAATTTGAAAGGTTTTATCTCAATGCAAAAATTTCAATGCCATATGTTTGTTCATTGTGTTTATATAAATATTTCATTGGATGTCATTTTACAATTCTGAATTAGGTCACCTTTCATATTACTACTAAACACTTATCCAAATTTTGGGACTGTTTTTCTTTCTTTCTCATGTAAACCATAGTCATTCTAAATCACTTGAATTATTTCTTTAGAAAAAAAAGTAAGATTCATAGTTCTGTTTAATTTTCTATTTCATGATTTATCAATTTTTTCTTCCTCAATGATATATTTGAAATGAGACCATGAAACTACAAAATTGACCCAAAAATCAGAGATTTGATTATTTCCTGCCTTTTCTACATCAAAAAATATATTTCATTTCAAGGGGAAAAATTTAGAAGGTTTTCTATAGTTGAATGACTAATTTAATAAATATACTCTTGGGTAGCAGTAATATTCATGCCAAGAAATTATAAAAAGTTTATAATCCATGTCTTTATTCTGATGACTCTTCATGGAGTAGCAAAATAACATTGGAATCACTTTTAATATATAATCTATGAATCAGTGTGTGTGTAGCATGAAAACACATGAACAGGCATATATATGTGAATGCACATATATAAGTAGCTACTATAGTAATAAAACAATTATGATTTAAACTACTGGTATAAATCACAGACATGTTCACAAAACAATAATTTAGATTTATACATAAAATGATGGATTTTATATGCAAATGGCTATATAGAGAAAAATTATTCATTTATATATATACTGGTCAACCCAAGTCTTCTGAGTTCATTAATACTTTAAATACATATCAAAATAAATTTGGTAAAAATTAAATTTTAAAGGATTATTACTATACTGGTCTTGTCTATTTTTTAAACTTGTGTCCAAAATTTAGTATTTCTATCAGTTCTGTTATGCTCTTGGGGAACTATTTGGATTTAAAAATAAATAAATGGGGAAGCCAGGATGGCTTAGTGAGTTAAGCACTCACTTTGCAACCCTGGGGTCTGAGGATAGAACCCTGGCCCTGGTCTGTGCGGACCCATATGCTGAACTGGGATGTGTCCCCCCCTTTGGTTCTCACGAGGGTGAGCTTCACATGTGGGAGGTCCTCAGTTCAGTCCCCAGTTCAGCCCCCAGTTTGGCCCTCGGTTCAGCCCCCAGCTCCTGGGAGCATGCTTCCCAAGCAGGAGGCCCCCAGCTCAATTCCTGCCCTGTGCAGCCCCTGCCCACCTGTGTGGAAGGAAACAATGTTGAAAACTGATGATGTACAACTATGGAGACTTCTCTGGCCCCCCCACTTCTCTCTGTCTCTCTCTGTCTCTCTTTCTCTGTCAAAAACAATAAAATAAATCTTTCAAAAAATAAACATGGCAGCAACAACAAAATGAGGAGATTCAACAACCTATAGCAGAAATACAAAGGGTTAAAATTTCTAGCCTTGGGAAGCTGGGATGGCTCAGTGGGTTAAGTGCTCACTTTGCAGCACCGGGGATGGAGGATCAAATCCCGGCCCTGGCCTTTGTGGACCCATGTGCTGAACTGTGGAGTTCCCCCAGTTCAGTTCTCTCTCTGTCTCTGTATCTCTCTCTCTCTCTCTCTCTCTCTCTCTCTCTCTCTCTCTGTCAAAAACAATAAAAAAATAAATTAAAAAAAATTGCTAGCCTTATGATTTTTAAAACAGGCAACTGAATAAAGAGTGTGTTTTTCAAGTTTCAACAGTCAGTCCTTAAAGATTAGGAAAGGTCCATTTTCTGAATGCTAGTCTTCATAAAGATTCCTAGGATTGTGGAGAGTAGAAAGATTCAACTAGTAGGATGTGATTGGAGTATCTCCAACTTCCAGGTTTATTGCATAAAACATCTTGATAGATCCTCTATGGTCTACTGACCAGATGCAAATGATCAGTTAAGGAGCCATGAAATCAAAGAATCCACAGTACCTGAAGGACCACACAGAGTTTCCCACTTACCAGGAGATATTTGTAGACTTACATGAGTAAGAAACAGTTTGATGGTTTTAAGTAACTGAGATGTAGGAGTTTGTTGTATTAGCTAGAATTACATAACAAATTAAAAGAAGCTAAAATAAGTGCCCCAAACATATATATCTATCAATCAGAGGAAGTTATTTGAATGATGCAAATTATAAGCTACATATATAAAATAATTTATTTTACTAAATTTGTTTAGCTCTTGTTAATAGTGGACATGAAAAATATACACTACATATCCTTGGGTTTGAGGAATAATGAGCTCCTTAGAAAATTTTAAGATAGAAAATCTAAACTTAACCTAAGAAATAGCAAGTGCTCCATAACTCTGTTGAATAAACTCTGTAGTAACTGCACCTAACACTTCCATGGGTGATCACTCAGCAGATGACATTGTACATTGTATTAGTTATCTCTTGCAACATTACATATTATCCAAAACTAAGCATCTTAAAACAACCAACTTTTATTATCTTACATAGTCTTCTGAGCTTTGCTGGTGGTTCTGACTTAGGCAACTCTTTTGTGGGGTTACTCAAGACATTGACTGGGTCCACAGTCATCTGAATATTCAACTGGGGCTGTGAGATCTGCTTAAAGCTCCCTGGTGGCTGGCAGGGCTTATTTCCTTTCACATGAACCTCTACCTCCCCATGGGGCTGCCTAAGTGTCCTCATGATATAGCAGCTGGCTTCCCCCACAACAATTAATAAGAGAGAGGAAGAGAGAGAGATAAATAGAGATAGAGAATCACAAGAGGGATGCCTCAGTCTTTCATATTCTAATCTTTTGTCATATTGTTTGGGGAGTGGGGGGTCATATGGTCTAATCCTAATACCACGTGGGTTGGAGGGAAATATACAGGCTAAGAATATGTTGAGGAGGTGGGGATCATTGAGGACCATGTTGAAGGCTACCTAGAATGTACATATTAAAACTTCTACGATATTTATGAAAGTATATTAATTATCACTGGTATCACAAAAATATTGAGGTGAAAAATAAATGCTTATTACTTTATTACAAGGAAACACATGCTCATTGTTCAACAAAGTTTTTGAATAACAGATATGTATAAAAACAGTGGAGGGAAAGCAGGGATGGCTCAGCGGGTAAAGCACTCGCTTTGAAGCCCCGGGGATTGAGGATCGAATCCTGGCCCTGGCCCATGTGAACCCACATGCTGAACTTGGATGTACCCCCAGTTCAGTTCTTGCCGGGACCTACGTGGGAGGCTCCCAGCCCAGTTCCTGTCCTGCGCAGCCTTGTGCCTGCCTGTGGAGTGAAACTATATGGAAAACTAATGTCAACTATGGAGACTGCTCTGGGCCCTCCCCCTTCTCTCTGTCTCTCTCTGTCTCTGTTTCTCTCTGTCAAAAATCAATAAAATAAATAAATCTTTAAAAAAACAACAACAGTGGAATTCTCCTTGCAATGCTTCTCCTTTATTCTACCTGCCTTCATCTACTTTCTTTTCTGTCATCCATAGTTATATTACCCCAAAAGAGTCTTCAAATGATGGGATATCTCTGAGAAAGATTTTTTTTGAAATCTTTTAAATTAAAACTTAATTCTCAGTTACTTGAAATTCTACAAGTCCAGGGTTATGTTTTAAGCTATTGCTCTTCCAGATCGCTTAACATAGGGTTTACAAAAGGTAAGAAATCAGTTAATATTTGTTAATCTGAAATGAATTTAACTCAAAGTAATAATATGTGTTTTTAGTATAGATAAAAAAGAAAATCACATGGGCCTTTTCAATAAGATTTTAAAAAGAAAACTGGTTCTCAATAAATCCATTAAATAATTGGAAATAAAAAAATCCAGACCCTAAGATATAAGCGCATGGCCCCATTTAAATGATGCTAAATTAGCTGAAATGTAGGTACTGTAGCTCCCTAAGGACTTTCAAGGTTTTTGGCCTGAATACAAGACTCACAAAATACTATCAGCTGGGGACCTACGGCATGTTTTCCAAAGGGCTGCCTGGTTCCCTATTCATGTAAAACTTTGTTTATCCAAAGGCTTCACATGTAGTCACCTTTCTAGAATCTAATGACAGAGCAATCTACCTGAATTTGAGTCTTAGTTAAAACAATTATAATAACCCCCTGAAATAGCCCCCTTAACTGTTAGTAAACTTCATTTGTGCGTGAATGAACTTAACACTATTCAGAACATCACATTCTATATATATCTATTTTTTTTGGTGTAATTATTCATACATAATAAATGCACACAATTCAATCAAAATATTTTTCATAACAGCAGGCATTTGTAAGCATTTATTCTATAATAGAGACCAATCTATTAGTTTTATTTTAGCATCTACCTGAAAGAATCAAATGTAAAGCAAAAGCACTTTTATATATATACTGATTTATCAGAGACATTTTGACAGAGAAGTAATTTGTTATTTAGAAGTGGGTCTCTTATTTCCTGAAAATTTATATCCTGGTTAGTAAAAGGTACATGTAGCATAGATTCACCAAGTAATCAACCTTATTGTGGAATACTTTGGTAGAACCTTTGCAGAAATAGTCCTATCAACTTTAAATTTTTTCTTAAGTCACAGAGGTTCTTGTTATTTTCTGTCACATGTTTATTGTGATCAACATGTAATTTATGAGTTTTTATTAACATGATTCTTCTTCTTCTATACGTAGCATACTATTGTTGGTTTCCAACTCAATGGCTATTTTTCTCATCTTGCTTACCAACACAACAGTGATTTTTTTTTTTCAGATATTTGGTGATATTGTACTTAGGAAATAAGCCCCATGTCCACATCCAGGAGAAGAACCGTGACTGTTCAAAGCCAGTCCTTGCAACTTATTTTTCTTTATCAGTGAAAGTTTATGGGTGAACATGTGACCCATTTCTGGCTGAGACACAAGGGTAAATATGTCACGATTTCTGGGAAAATGCTTTCTCCCTAATGAAAAGAGAGATGTGCAAGGAATACTTTCTTTTTATTCTTACCTTTGGATCATATAAAGAGAAAAAGTTATGATTAAGCCTGCTGTAGCCAAATTATGACCATGAGAGGAAACCAAGTTCTTCTCCAGCATGCTGAACTTGTTAAGCTGCTGAATTTGCCAGTATGAACCCATCTATTTCTTGACTTCCTGTTTTGTGAGATATACGAGGGCTGCCCAGGAAAAATTCAGCCACTGTCAGTATAGCGAGAACTATTACATGGCTGGATACTTTCTGGACAGCCCTTGTATAAAAACCTTTATTTGACCTTTATTTGAGTATTTTGTTATTTGCACCTCAAAACATCTTAACTGATATACCATGAATACTTATATCATTTAAGGAGCTAGTATTTATGCAGTTACTTTACATACACCTCTATTAGTAGCATTTTGTTTGTTTTCATAATTGTTAGTAATGGCAATTGTGAATAATGCTTGATATTCTCTTAAAACTTTTGTGTTTATATTTTTATAAAGTAGGCAACGTCATCTCCATTTTACTAATATCAAAAGAGAGGTGTACAGAGCAGTTAGATCAAGGTGACACAGTTGATAAATAATGGAGCTGAGGTTGGAATCTCAACGCAAAATATTTAACTTCAAAGACTGTTCTCTTTGCTCCTGTGCTATACTGCCTCCCTTGTGAGCCATGACATGGCCTAGTAGTGTCTTATCATGCCGTGTCTTTATGTTCTTAACTCATTTATCTTAAATATTACTTTTTGTTTTTCTAAATTTTATTTTTCTATATTAATAAAATTGTAAAACATACAGCAAACTTAAAATAATTTTATATTGAACAGCTCTGTGCTGCCACCTATATTCTACCATTAATATTTTAATATACTTTTGATCACATATCATGTTTAATTATCATTCTTAACTACGTCTTTTCAAACTTTTTTTAAAGATTTATTTTATTGTTGAGAGGAGAGAGAGAGAGAGAGAGAGAGAGAGAGAGAGAGAGAGAGAGAGAGAGAGAAAGAGAGAAAGAAAGGGAGAGGGCCCAGGCAGTCTCCATAGTTGTACTTCATTAGTTGCGACATAGTTTCATTCCACACAGGTGGACATGGGACAACATGGAATGGAACCGAACTGGGAGCCTCCCACATGGGAAGTGAGAACTTTCACCTGGTAGCCATCCTGGAGGTTACCAGTTATGTCACAGTTCAGCATGTGGGTTTGCATGGGCCAGGGCCTGGACCTTGCAGTTGCAAGACAAACACTGAACGCTTTGAGCTATCCCGGCATCCCAAATTTTTCTTCTTTAATTTTTAGTAGCTTTCTAACATATGTAATACACATTTCATTAATAATGGATTGATGGTCCCTTGAACGCTGATTTAGTTTGCTAAGATCTGGGTGTTTCAAGTAGTTATTTGCTTAAGTGACAACTCTCTTTTAATCTATTTGGTTGCATGTTAAAATAATAGAATTGTGCACTTCTAGTATTATTATCAATAAATTATAATAATTATTATGATGACCAGTTCAGGTCTGAGTCTGTTTTGTTCAATAGAGAGAGAGGGCATGTGATGTTGCTACAATTGACTGGGATTGTCTTTCCCTTTCAATTGTACAAGGGCTGTCCAGAAAGAATCCAGCCACAAAGTATGAAAAATAGAGGCATTTATGGCTGGATTTTCCCCTCCCAATCAGCCCTTGTATTTATACAATGATAAATAATGGTGTAATTAAATAATTGTTGAAATAAACAAATGACTTCTTTATTCTTATAATGTTCTTGAAATATGTCTGAGTCAGAGTGCTCATGCATGTCTCTTCTAATTCTAAAAGTTTGAAGCAGTTGTTCTCTTGATTCACCCATGAGAAAGTTGTCTGTGTTTTCTGCACGGGAGTGTGGGGGTGCGTGTGAGTGAAGCCATAGTCCTGTGTTTGAGGTTCCCCTGTGCCCTCTACCATGTGTTTCTGTTTCTGAACCTCTGGCCAGACTCACTTAGGCCAACAGAATAATTCAGCAAAGTTCTTTAATTCAGTTCTAATAGTCCAACTGGGAAATATAAAAGAAACCAGGTTTGTAGTGTGGGTCTCCAGCTTCTCTTTTCTGTTTCCATAACTTCTAACTCTTGAGCTACTCGTAGCTCAGTCATAGGTAGGCAAGTAGCAATACTTTAAAAATGTATTTTTATCCCCACTGTTTTCATATGGGCAAAGTAATGGAATTCTTTGGGGGTGGGGCATACATATTCCATATAATAAAAAATAAATAAATGTATATCCTGTTTGACATGCAAGATGTTATTAATCTGGCTTTTTCATGTAGTATGTGCTATCTATTCTCCTAAGAAAAAGTAGTGTCATTGTTTAATTGTTCTGTGGTTCCTTTACTTTGTATTAGTACATTCCTTTGTGTACTTTTTGCCTACACAACAGAAATATTTTATCATGTTCTTTCCTTAGAATGTATTTTCTAGCCAATTTAATGGTTTTCATTCATTTTTTATTCTTTTTAAACAAATGTTTGTTGAAGTCTCCCTTTGGGCAAGGCACAGTCTGGGAAACAAAGATAAAAATGGCCACACAGTGTGTCTTTAAACAGCTTTTACCTAATAATATATGAAACTCCTTTCTATTTTGTCCTGTTTTCATAATTTGATATAGTGGTTACAAAATATATTTGGTAGTAACATATTTTTTTCTAAAATTATCGTTTCCTTCTTTTTCTCCCTTGCAACTAACTGGATGTGGTCTGTTTCCTCTCAACTATTTGTTCCGTGTGTAGAAGAAGGATTTATATATTACATGATATTTTAAATACCAAACCCTTAATGCTTCAAGAAATGCAAACTAACTAGAAATAAGTCCTGCAAACCTAAAGTGGAAAAACATTTTGGTAAAGGATATTCTTGAAGGAACATCACTGTGGTGTTTCACAGCTTTTCTGAGGAGTGGGTTATGAGATGATCACACATTTTCAAGGCCTAATAAAAATACTAACACTGCTAAGAAATGAACAGGATATAGCTTTTTTTTTTTTTAAGATTTATTTTATTGATTTTTGACAGAGAGAAACAGAGACAGAGAGAGAGAGAGAGAGAGAGAGAGAGAGAGAAGGGGGGAGGGCCCAGAGCAGTCTCCATAGTTGACATTAGTTTTCCATGTACTTTCACTCCACAGGTGGGCACAGGGCTGCGCAGGGCAGGAACTGGGCTGGGAGCCTCCCACATAGGTCCCGGCAGGAACTGAACTGGGGGCACACCCCAGTTCAGCATGTGGGTCTGCGATGGGCCGGGGCCGGGACTCGATCCTCAGTCCCTTGGGCTGCAAAGTGAGCGCTTAACCCGCTGAGCCATCCCAGCTTTCCCCCAGATATATCATTATGAACGTCCACAGCATCATCCAAGTTGCCTTTACTCCAAAGCTGTGATTCTGCCTGGTGTCATGGAAAGAGCATATTTGACCTCGGTCAGAAATAGGTGTGATTACCACTTCCTCTGTGTTCTTGGGTCATTTTGCTGACATCTGCATTTACCTTGGTGAAGTCCACCTTCTTTAGATCTATGCAGTACTGGTTCCGTCTCCTTTTCCAGATGGCTATTCAACTGTCTCTCCTTCAGTCAGGTTTCTTCTGTCTAAAGTAGTCCTTGCTCTGTCTCTAGTCCTTAGCCCCCATTCCACGAGTCTCCACCTCACTGATAAAGACTATGAAGAAAATGAGCAAAGGGATCTTAGAGTAACAACAAGGGGAATCACTAGGCTTATAATTTGTCATCTGTCTTTTGCACTGACCTTGACCTTCATGACAGCAGAGACCTTTATTTTCTCATTCAATGCAGCATCCACCTACAATAGTGCCTGGCACATAGAAACCATGCTATTATTACTGTTGATATTTTTAACTTCACGCTTCATATACTCTGCTCTCCTACGTTACAAAACAGTATAGTACATGAGCTTCTCATATTTTATCACAAAGTGGACTCAAAGCCGTCTGGTAACATACTCTGCCTTCAGGTTTAGGCAATTGTTTCGTCTGGTTTAGTTGATTAACCATTTCACTCAGAGGGAGTCAGTGAGTATAATAGTGCTGGTAGGTGTTTATTAATACTACAACCTTATTTTCTCTTGCTCTTCAGGACTGCCAGCTTCTAAACAGGGTGACACCTGAGCCTTTTGTGTGCCACATGACAGTCTTGTATTTTTTTTTATCCACAGGTGTTAAAACAAAACAGGGATAAACAGATTTTGTAATCTTGTGTGTTCTGAGCCAAGCAGAAGCTGTGCAACTTGTTTTCACGGCACACCTCAGAGTAGCTGGTCAGGAATTCAGTAGAACATGAGGGACACATTTCCATTTATGTAATTAGATCTCTGGCCAAAAGATCTATTTGAAGTGAGTGGTGGAGTGATAGAAAATGATATATAAAAATATTCTAGATCTTCAGCTTTGCACCAGTGCCATCAAGACTGGTTTAGATTTTAAAATAACCATCAGCTTTGTGATAATTCAACATAATTTTTAAATGGAACCAGATTCAGGTATAAAAAACCTTCAACCAAATGATTCTTCAGTATTTCATTTTCCTTGTCCCTTGAGAAACTTATCTTTTAGAGTACTTATTTCATACATCAATGACTTTGGACTATTGGCAGAAAATTCATGTTTATGTATTTACTTTAGTTCTATTACCTTATTTATTTTAGTCTGAGAGATACACTAATATACACAGCTAGTTTTTAAATGTTAAAATAAATTCTAAAATATTTTTATAATTCTGTAGGTAATTCTTATAAAGCTTGATAGCACATTTGACATGACATAGTATCAGAAATACTGATTTACAGAGAACACTTATCTTTTATGCATTATTCCAAGTGTTATTTCATATATACACATGCAATATATATGAAATATATATGATACACATATAATCTTTACCATAACCTATATAATACATTGCAGATGAGTAAACTGAATCTCAGAGAGGTATAGTATTTTCTCAGAGTCACACAGCTAATAAATTGCAGCACCAGGATGTAAACATTTTTTCTGACTCCTGGGTTATCTGCCATTTCTACCATATGACATAGAAGATTAAAACATCTCAACATTTTGCTAAACAAAACATTTGAATATAGTTGTTAAAACAAACAATAACAAGCAAAATATATGTAATAACGCGAAGTTCAAAATGGAATCCTTAGTAGAGTTTAAGGAAATGTTCCATAGATCCATAGCTAGAAGTTTCAATGAGTACAGGCAAGGCTGAGACAATTTGATGCCTAATGGTGATGGTTGCATTACTGGCAGTTTTGTAAATCTTTTTTGGAGCTGCATCAAGGTATAATTTAAAAACAGAGTCCAAGCTTTGATCCATTTTCTTGAACTTAGAGAAATCTGGATGCACAAAAGGATCCTCTGGCTTGGGGACCTTACCGAGGAAAATCTTTGAGGAGAAAAACATAGTGCCTCCTTTTTCCCAGTGTCCCCCAGTGTTCCATGTTCTGGGAGCACAGGACCTGGGACAGATAAATCAACTAATAATAGCAATAGCAATGTGAAGTTTATTTATTGTACTTCCCTGCTGTTCGTCTCTTGGGCAACTGTTCTTTTCCTTCCTTATTCTTACAAGTTAAAACAAACTTACTTCAGTCCCTCAGAGTCTCTTCATCTTAATCTCACTATTATTCTAACCATCTCCCACATCAACACTACCAAAACATGCACATACGTGCACACCAAACTAGAGCAAGATTGTCTCTATTCTTTATTATTATTATTTATCATAGTATCATAAAATACTATTTGTATGTTGTTTTTTTTAACAAAGCAGCAAGTTTTTTTTTCTGTGAATTAAGTATATGGAATGTGAAGGCATAGACTGCTTGCTTGCAAAGAGAGAATTTTGATTGGTAAGAAATGAAACTGGCCATCTTATTTCAAAGGAAGTGGGAGTGGATAATGCTTTCAGACGTTTCTTCTGAAGTTATTCATTTACGCCTGGCCAGGTTCAGACATGATAACTTCATTTTTGAAATGATATATGTTCCACTCACAAATAATTTCCAAATCCAGAAAACAATCTTTGGGAAATTACGACTTCCAGGACTAACCCTGAAACAATGCCAACTCTAAAGTTTTGTAAATTGGGCTCCAAGTGTGAAATCCTTCCAGCTGTTAAATGCATCCCATATCAAATTATATTCACAGTTTTTCAGAATATTTCCTTCTGTTTAAAGACTCCTGAAAAAATATATGAACCTTGAAGCTACAATGTAAACATTTTCAAAAAGTTCTTTAACGATTATGAGAAAAGCATATATACAAATTAAGTATGCACAAGTCATATTTTTGGATCATATTGTGGTTTGTTTGTTTCTGTGTGGCATGCTTAGTTTTCAAAATAGTTCTTCAGGAACAGGATGAACTATAACCTATATAACCTGCCCACTTCATTATTTTAAAAGCTTCAAGCAACAGCACACAAGGAGGCGTGGATTACTCTTTCTTTAGTGGCTGTGACTTTCAGAGGTTGACACTTTCTCCTGTCGATACAACAGCTGTGTGGGGCTGATGAGTCCTTAGAAGGAGGAGATACTTTCTCACCCTTCCTTTCAGCTTCAGGTAATTTATCCCAAATAAAACCCAGTCACACAGTCTAATTTACTCTGGAAGGATGCAAGCTTTAATCTATATTGGTGAGAACTGTAAGATTTTGGAAACTTTAAAATCTTTGACTTTCTGATAATCATTTTCTAGTTGTTTCAACTTTATAATGGAATACCACATAGGAAAGTAAGTATTCCCCCTGGAAAAATGTAAGTTTATTATTTTCTGCTTTAATAGATGCAAGGAAAGCAAGAAGAGTGAATAGAAATTTGAGAGTCACCTGCCTTGTGGATGTTTTCCTGGCCCAATTTGTAGGAATCTGTCAAACTCCCAGAGCTTAAGACACACAAGTTCTTAAACTCATTAACTAATACCTTCTATCCTGTCCTTCTTTTTATCCCATTTGCAACTGTTGTGTATTGTGAAAAGAATTAACAAAGGGAAACCTCATGGAATGGAGTCAGGTGACCAGATGCGGGAGTTCTCATGCCTTCATCTTCAATTACCCAAAAAAGGAAGAGACCATACCTTGCATAACCAACAGGAAGATATTTTCTACTTTACTACCCTAGCAGGAGATTTTCTCCTTGTCTGGCAACAGTTCAGCCAATGAGAGACTGTCACAATAAAAAGCCAATGAAAAGTCAGTGAAAAGTCAGTACACTTTGAACTCCCAAGTTTCTTCCAATCGCTTTGTAACAGCTCCCAACTCTCCCCTTTCTTTTATAAAAAAAAAAAAAGCAGTTCTACTCCTTTGTTTTCCAGATTTGCCTATAATGATTTGGTCATAGTTTGCATGTCTTGAATTGCAAATTCTTTGTTGTTCCTGAATAAGCTTATTTTTGCTGGTAAAATAACTTTATTTTCTAGGTCAGCAAAAATATCAAACATTAACAAAAAATGAATATGAAAGACTGTGAAAGCTACTAAAAGTCTTTTACTAGTGTACTAAATCTTCATTTCTTTTTATAGTTCGCATCTCATTTTCATGATGTCTGTGAAATAGTCATTTTGCCTCTTGTACCACCTTAATGGCCATTAGAACAGCTGTACTATTAGGATCAGGGGAGGTGCCAAGACTAGTCCTTTGCTCCTCTGTGTAGGATATTATATTTTGGCTATATGAGTAAAATGTGTTCCTATGCTTCTAGCTTTTATATATAATTATAAATAAAAATAAACATCCATGGTTTTATGATCATTAATATTTCAACAAATTACTATTCCCTTTTCCCATGTGTTTTTTAAATAGAACTTTGACTACATTTAACAAGTATGGAAAATAGTCTTATAAACATAGAGATGTGAAATAAAGAACATAGTAAGTATTAGTATTATGTATAAGTACAGATTTTGAGTTCTGCCTTATCATCTTGTTAGCACATATAATTCTGAGTTTGGGCATTATCAAACACTCTTTCATTCATGCACTTTGACAACTCAGTATGCAATATAGTCACCAAGTTTGTCATATTGCAATAATAGATCTATGACTTTGATCAAGAGAACTCCTTTAAAGATATCTCCTTATGTGTTTATTTTGACAGCAGATCATCAACTTCTTTACAAATAAAATCAAAATCACAGTAGATTGTCTAGATTAGATTAATTTGTATGAGACAATAGCATATCTTTCATTCATTTATTCATCATTCAAAAAGTATTGTCTGAGTGTTTATACTGTGCCAGGGACTATGGTATGCTAGGAGCTTAGAATATATTAGTGAATAAATTCCTCCATCTCTGTCCTTGGGAAACTCACCTTCTAGTGAATTCTTTACTTCAATTCCCCAAGCTATTTTAAATAAAAGAAATTTTAATAGATTTTCAGTAACTGAGTCTTAGAGGCACAGGGCACACAAATTTAATCCAAAATGCATGGTTTGAAGGAATGTCATGTAGTAAGCTAAAAATTTTGCCTGGATAACTGCCAACATTTATTTTTCTTTAAAAGTTAAAAATCAGTTAAAAATCCATATTAGTGTGGCAATTTCATGGCAGCATGGGCACCAAAGACAGATGGGAATATTGAATTTTGAATAATAACAAGGAGTTGTTTCAGAGACTGCAAAATCCAGTAAATGAGCACATTCTCTGGCCTTGGGCATGTTTGAAAGATCCTAATCTCTGATAGGTCCACTGGGAATAAAGAGACTATGAGGGCTGCTGAACTCTGCTCTCAAATGGAAGGTGATTCATAATGAAGACTCCATTGGAAACAACATATAATGAATTTCTTCCCTAGTGTGATGTCTCTTCCCAGGTGTGCCAAAAAGTAAGTGCACACAAACCAGATCCAGTGGCCTGGCTTATCTTATTCCTTCCAATTTACCTTCTGTGATGTCTGAATAACCTCCAGAGATATATATCCTAATGCTTGGAACATGTAACAATGTGATAATTAAATAGCAAACAGGATTTTCAGATGTAATTAAGGAAAGAGATAAGTTGGATTATTCAGGAGGGTTCTTAAAAGCAGAGAACTTGCTTCAGCTAGAGACAGGGCAGATAAAGCAGAAGAGGAGGTCAAAGAGATCTGAAAGGTGAAAAGACTCTTAAGGTTGCTGGCTTTGAAGATGAAATAGGCCATGAACCAAAGACTATGAACAGCCTTTAGAACAAAGGTGTCCAACATTTTGGCTTCCCTGGGCCACACTGGAAGAATTGTCTTGAGTCACACATAAAATACACTAATGATAGCTGATGAGCTAAAAAAAAAACAACTCATGATGTTTATGAATTTGCGTTGGGTCCCATTCAAAGCCATCCTGGCCTGCATGTGGCTTGTGGGCTGCCGATTAGGCAAATTTGCTTTAGAAGCTGAGAATGACCCACAACAGTCAGCAAGGAAATAGGGACTTCAACTCTAAAAGTGCATATAATGGAATTCTGCCAACAACCTGAGTAAGTCTGTAAATGGCTTCTGTAGTGCCTCCCAGTAAGAGCCAGGCTGGCAGACTCCTTGATTTTGACTTTGTGAGAGAACCAGAGTGAAAAACCCAGTCAAGATAATAAAGCTGTGTTTTAAGCTACTAAGGTTGTGGTAATTTGTTACTGGAGCAATAGAAAATAAATACACTTTCCAATGTAGTTTCATCAGTCAACACTAGGTCTTTAGTCACATTTTTGTTAGAAATAAATACATAAGTTATCATATGCTGGTGTTTTGTGTATTAACAGTTACATATTGTCAACCAGAAAGCTTTCTGATAAATTGGCACTTATGTATTCTCCTGTATTTCCTAAGTGTTTTAACATTCTTTATTTAATATGTCTTTACCAACATGACAACAGTGAGGTCTTGAAGATGTGGCTGCTTAGTGGTTCCTCTGTGCCAGAATCCTCCCATCTACAGCAGGGAGGATCATTTACAATGGTGAGAGCTCCTTGGGGCCATCCATGGTGTCACCAAAGTCTTGGCTGACAAGGACCCAGGTGAGCTGTCTGAAAGGTTTGTACACATGAATCCTGGATGGGAAGTATACCGTGGCTGAGCAGCCCCAGTGTATCAGGTCAGGTTCTGCTTTTATCACCTAGAGCTTCCTTAAGTGGATGACAAGTACAGTATCAGCCAGAAAACTTAGCCGTCAAGAAAGTTGAGGTGGGGGAAGCCAGGATGGCTCCGTGGGTTAAGTGCTTGCTTTGCAGCCCCAGGGACTGAAATTCAAATCCTGGCCCTGGCCCAGGCTTGTGTGGACCCATAGCGCAGACCTAAATGCTGAAATGGGGTGTGCTTCCCAAGCAGGAGGCCCACAGTTTGGTTCTTGCCTCCTAGTTTGGCCCCTGGCTCGAGTGGTATACTTCCCATGCAGAAGGCCCCCAACCTAGTTCCTGCCCTGCACGGCCCCAGCCATCTGTGTGGAATGAAAACATGTTAAAAACTGATGACATACAAATATGGAGACTGCTCTGGGCCGTCCCTCTTCTCTCTGTCTCTCTCTGTCTCTGTAAAAAACAATAAAATAAATCTTAAAAAAAAAAAAGAAAGAAGGTTGAGGTGACGGACAACTCAGAGCAAGTCAGGCAAACCAGGAGAGAATGTTATCTTTCTTTATCTATCTCCAGCCCATCAGTAAGCACAATAACATCATGTATGCCATTTTAGCTGTATGATTTTACAATAAAATCTAAACCATTATTTGAAAGACTGCCAAATGTAGTGACAAAGACATATTTTGTCCTTAAGTCTATTAATTCTACGCTCATTTGATAGCCATATGATTTCAGAAATCTGATTTTAAAAGAATTACCTTGGCTTCCAGGGAATAATTACTTTAATGATCTTTTAAATATTTTCCCCATAAGATTTGACCTTGCTGTAAATTCTTTATTGCCTCTTTATATGGTGATAGGGGATTAGGCAGACACTGTTCTTGAGTCTTTACTGAGCTAAAGGAAAGTGGCCAATCGATGGCTTAAAAATCATGGGAAATATTTAAGGGGGAAATGAAAATTCAGTATTTCCAGCTCCTACAAAAACAACCAAAGTGAATGATTAAAACAGATGTATTATGTCAAATTAACAGTAGAGGGAACTAGAAAACATCAATTTTTACAGTTGGACTTATGTTGGGAGGCTGCTATAGTTTAGTGATTATATATATTTCAAAATAATTTTATTTAAATGTATAAATTTAGAAACCACATTAATAAGCTAATAAATTAAAGGAAGTGATGGAAATATATGCTTTCTTAAGCAAACATTTTCTGTGTTATACTTAGAAGGAATATTTATTTATTTATTTATTTATTTAGACCTCAAAGTCATGATTTGCTCTGACCAGAGATATATCAGGATAGAAGGAAGGAAGAAAGGGCAGAACAGAAGTAGGAAAAAAGGAAAGGAGAGGAAAGGAGAGGAAAGGAGAGGAGAAGACAGGGAAGGGAAGCGAAAGGAAGAAAGAAAAATAAGCAAAGTAAGTGACTTGGAGCATCACAGAAGGGGAAACTCAAATGACTAATGAGATGACATTTCTACCTCCATCAGATTAAGTAAAGTAGAAAATTATATAATACTAAATTTTAGTAAGAATATGTGGGAGTAGAAACATTCATACGCTGATTGATGGAATGTAAACTAGCCGTTCTGGAAAGCAAACTGGCAGCACTCAGTAAAAGCAGTGCATTCCCTGTGATCCATTAACATCATTCTTGAATATTTCTCTAGCACATGTCTATATGGAGGTATGTTTACAGATGTTTGCCACAGCGTAGTGAGAGAAGAGAGTAGGAAGCCACCTGGAGGTCTAAAAACTAGGTAAATAGATAATGGTGTGTTTTCAGCAATATTTAGCAGTAGTAAGAAACAACAAATTGATAGTAACAATGTACCTAGATCTTTTTTTAAATATATTTTTATTTATTTATTTATGACACACAGAGAGAGAGAGAGAGAAAGAGAGATACAGAGACAGAGAGAGAACTGAACTGGGGGAGCTCCCAGTTCAGCATATGGTTCCACATGGGCCGGGGCCGGGATTCGATCCCCCGTCCCCAGTGCTGCAAAGTGAGCGCTTAACCCACTGAGCCATCCCGGCTTCCCCACCTAGATCTTAAAATCATAAACTTGAGAGAATAAGATTATAAATACAAGGAGAGGGGGAAGCCGGGATGGCTCAGTGGGTTGAGTGCTCACTTTGCAGCCCTGAGGACCGAGGATTGAATCCCTGCCCCAGAGTGCGGACCCATATGCTGAACTGGGGAGTGCCCCCAGTTTGGTTCTCACCAGGGTGAGACCCCGGCCCAGTTCCTGCCCTGTGCAGCCCCGCACCCACCTGTGGAATGAAACTATGTGGAAAAACCAATGATGTACAGCTATGGAGACTGTGCTGGGCCCTCCCCCTTCTCTCTTCTGTATCTCTCTCTCTCTGTCAAAAACAAAAAATATAAAAAATACAAGAACTATTACATAACATCATTTATATAAAGTAAAGGCACATACATACAATAGCTCAATAACATTCACTGTATTATATGAGAATCATTACATAGCCAAAACATATATGAAAACATTAAAGAGCTGCCAGTGAAGGGCAGGAGTATTTCAGTGAAAAAAAAAAGGAATAAAGAGGAAAAAATAAAACACATGGGAAATTTGTGCAGACCAATGCTGGTGGGTGCCATGCGCTAGAGAGTAGAAGTGACGGAAGTCCCACCACTTGATGTCCAAAGCAAAGATGGAGGTAGCAGAAATAGGAACAGATTTTACACAAGCAGGTCTTATTACAATTATATCACTCTCAGCCCTTTGCCTTGTCTTCATGTTTCTAATCACTGTACCATGCAAACTATAGAATTCAACAGAACCAAAACTCTAATGTTAAACTGGAGTGCCCTGGAATTGTTTCCTTTTGTTCACAATAGATTATGGCAAATTCAGCACCTAAAAACTATACACGTTTACCATCACACGGTGTCTATGAACTTGGAGCCGGGCCATTGGTTTAGCTGGATCTCATCAGCTAAAATCAAGGTGTCAGTCGTGGCTATGATTTTGTCCAATGCTCAGGATTCTCTTCCAAACTCACTGGTGGCAGAATTCAGTTCCTTGTGGCGTAAGATGAAGCCCTCAGCTCCTAGAGACTATGCCATTTCCTGCCTCTGCACATCATAGCAGTGTACTCCTTCAAGGCCAAACAAAACTTTGCTGCAGCTTTGGTCTCCTCTGACAGGCTCACCTGGTTAAGTCAGGCCCACCCAAGGTAATCTCTCTCTTCTAATGAACTCAAAGTCAACTAATTAAAGTCCTTAATTCATCCAAAAAACCCATTCTCCTTTGCCTCATAACATAACATGATCACAAGAGTGATGTCCCTTTGAGACAGCAGGGCAAATATTCTTTAATACACTTGACAAATAATAATGGCATAACTACTATCTACAAGTACTAGGTACCAACAGAGTATTTGAGGATTAGGAAGATAAAAGATTAATACAGTACTTGGTCATAAGGAGCTCTAATTCTAGTGGTGAAGAGAGATATGTACAAGTTTAATTAAAATACAGTAGAATAAAATATAAAATAAAATAAGGTGAAAAATATATTTTTAATTGTTAAATTTATTGGGGTGACGTTGATTGATATGATTTACATTGTTTCCAGGTGTACAATTCTACATTACATTGTCTCTATGTCGCATTATGTGCTCATCACCCAGAATCAGCTCACCTTGATGTGGAAAATATTAATGGTAGCTAGACTTTGGATTCTGGCATCCAATTGCTTCAGTTCAATCCTGGCCCCGTTTCTTAATAACTGCATGACTTTGGAAAAGGTCATAAATTTGTTATGGGAAGAAGAAAGGGAGAGAGGAAAGAAGAAAAGAAGGGAGGGAGGAAATGGGAAAAACGTACAGATTTTTTGTGAAAGATAAAGGAGTTAATAGATGTAGAATGCTTAGAACAACATGGGCCACATCTCAGCACTGATAACAGAGGTAACTATAGGGTCCCATGGGAAGTGCAGAGCAGCAGACAATAGTAGCACGTAATAGATTTAAAAAAAGAAACTCAGCAAGTTAGCCAACTTCTCAGCAAGTTAAATACGAGTATTCACAGAGGTGGTGAGTTAATAAAACCAGTATCATCAAGGGGGTAATCCTGATTTGCAGTAATTTAAAGTGTCCTACTCAGTAAACAAGGGCCCAGGTAATATTAGGGCCAAGAGTTTGAGCATGGAACTGAGTTATTCCTTTATTATGCTGGTAACTTGTAAGGACCTCTATATCACTTCTTCACTACGTGCCTTTTCATCTTTAAGTGCTGGAATAATGACTAAGTGCTAATGATAATAATGATGATAAAGAGTATGATCTATCAAACCAAAAACAATTTTCAAAGTCATAACCTCATTTAATTGTCAAAACAACTGCTAAATGACTTTCATTGCAAGCCCTCGAATCCTTTTCAGGAGAAATAATTGGATAATAATTTTATCAGTTTAATAAATATTTTTAAATGCTGTCTGTGTGTCATGCTATATACATTTTGTTAAATTGTATAACACACTTGCTAAACAAAAATGAAAATAATGCTAAATAGTTTTCCATTTATCATTACTCAATGTTTTATAATGAGCAACTTCTATGTACCAGGTATTGTGGATACAAAATGAATAAAACAAATTTATAGCATCTCCAAGCAAGAAAAAATTCCAACCATTCACCAAATGAGTGTCTGCTGTAGTCGTAAGACAAGATTCTGGAGAGATTGCCGGCTGCTTTGAACAGTGGATGGGCCTGCAACCGCTTAACTCTCCCCACCTGCGCCTGTCCTGGCCAGCACTGAAATGAAAAGTTATTACTTGGTATTTTCTGGGATTAGTTTGAGCATCTGTTTATCCTGGACAGTTAATAGAAAAGAATTGTTACAAGATAATGAAGTTTTATCAGCTTAATACAATGAGCCTAGCAGGCAAACTTTTAAATTCACATCCAAATTAATAATAGAAATGTATGCTTAAAGATGCGTTGATTCAAAGGATTTCAAAGGCTTTGCAAATTTAGGAGGTGATGGTCAAGAATGGAGTTTACACACAGCTGTTTGAAGTAACAGAATCATGTGGCCATGCCCTCCATTAAACACAGAGTTAAGTTCCTAAAACTTCCATTGTATCATGGGAAAACAGGATTTGGGAAAATAAAATCATGACTTAAAGAGCAATATTCTTTTTTTTTTTTTTTAAGATTTATTTTTATTTAAATAAATAAATAAATTTATTTTTGTTGTTTTTTGACAGAGAGACAGACAGACAGACAGAGACAGAGAGAATGGAGAGGGCCCAGAGCAGTCTCCATAGTTGACAGCATCAGTTTTTCATATAGTTTCATTCCACAGGTGGGCACGGGGCTGCTCAGGGCAGGAACTGGGCTGGGAGCCTCCCGCATAGGCCCCGGCAAGAACTGAACTGGGGGCACTCCCCAGTTCAGCATATGGGTCTGCACGGGCAGGGCCCGGGATTTGATCCTCAGGCTCCAGGGCTGCAAAGTGAGCTCTCAACCCGCTGAGCCATCCCAGCTTTCCCCAAGAGCAAAATTCTTGACATAAAACAAGGATGATAGTCATTAGGCAAATAAAGAAATTGTCAATGAATTCAAACACATTTAATAAACAATTAATATGTTATGCTAATTTCTGTTAATATTTATCACATTTTACTTACCATAAACTGTCATCCTAAATGAAATATATATAGATTTGTATTATTGTAATTATATATATATATATATATATATATATATATATATATACACACACACACACACACACACACATACATCTACATATATATACTTTTAAAAATCTAATGTACGCTCAAATATCTAGTGAAGGTGTCCATATTATTTATCACATGAACTAAGACACTTTGGGGAAAGAAATGGGGAACTTTCAGCAATTACCCTAGGATAACAGGTGTCAACTAGGAAAGTCCTAGGCAAACTGGGACATATGGCCACTCTCTGACTAGTGCTTTTTTGTGTTTTGACAGTTGTTGACTCCTGCATTCTGGGTCACACTTCTCATTTCTCTGAATCCCGCCTCATCTCATCTCACCTGGTCTATTTCAGCACTTTTTATATGGATCTCTTTTCCCTCTGTCCTTCAGCTATTAAGTATTTAATGAGCTTGTTTCACATATCAGACACTGCTCTAATAATTGCAGATGCAAATTCAGTCCTTGACCTCCAGAAGCTTACAGTCTAAACTGGGAAGAGGGCAGACTTTAATTAATTACATAATTACATTTAATTATAATTTTAGAGAGTGCTACAAAAGGGAACCATACAGTGTCTGAGAGCATGTAACGTATCTCAGCTGAGACATGAGAAAAAGCTCTTTACAGCCATCTTAAAAACCTCTGTAGAAAATATGTTTACTATTCCTCATCTCAGTCAATTACAAGTATACTTTTTTTTGCCATTATCTCCTTGTGTACCCTCTCTTTTCAATTATTATTTTAAAAGTGTTCTGTCTCCAGTTTATTTTCTAATTATACTGCATAATGCAATTACACTGAACTCAATTTCTGCTGCCTGTTTATGATGAGATATACAAAATGAATTAATGTACACTCCAATTTCATGAAAAATTCACCGATGTGAAATATAATTCAAAAAAGACACCTATGCTACCCATCAGGCAAGTTTGTCAAGTAGACTTTTATGAAGTTTATCTTAGTCAAATGTCAATATTTAGTCCCTTAGTCCATACCGTACGTGGTTGCTTTAAATACTTTGCCTGCCCTTGATCTTACATCTTTTGCTGATCCTTCCATTTAAAGTCAATGTTCCCTCTGGTTCTGTTGTTAGCAACCTTATAATTATTTTCCCAATGCTGATGGATTTAACTACCATCTCTATGAATATGACTGAAAACTTTATCTTCTGCTTTCTAGAGAGTTTCCTACAAAGAGTAATCCTGTGTGAGGGGCAGTGTTACAGCCCAAATCATTGATATTGCTCCAGCCACCTTAATCTGTCATCTAGATTAGAGTAATAACCATTTTACTGGTTTCCCAGTCTCCAGTTTCCCCCCTCCCAATCAATCCATTTTGCCTACGTAACTATGATCTTTCTAAACTGAATATAGTGCCTTAAAATCCTTCCCTGACTCACAATGTTCTTGAATTAAAGTCCAATATCTTAACATGGATTTACATACCTAGAATAATCTGGCCTCTGGTTTGTCTCTAGATGCATTTACCACTTCCCATGTTGCAATCCTGCCCTAATCTGAAAGATCTCACATTTGCTTAACTCTAAGTATTTACATAAGCTTTTCCTTCTTCTGGACACCCTTTTGCCCTCTCCCATTCATCTCTCAGGTCTCAGCCTCTTGAAAGCTTTCTGGAATCTCTAAAACTGGATTAGGTGCCTTTACAATGTACTTTTATAATACTTTCTGTCTTTGTTATCATAGCTCCATTTTATTCTTGCCTTTTAAATTACCCACATTTTCCACTTAGCTGTGAAATAATTTATTTCATGGAATGTAAATACTACCATAGAATGGTAAGATTAAGCAAGTAGGTGATCAATAATTATTTCATATAGAAACCTTAGAAGTGGTTAGAGTTTGGTAGGACTAAAAGGAAGTCCACAAAGGAACGAGTATTATTATGGTGAAGATGTATAAAGAGATTGAAAATTACAAGGCAATTATAGTTATTAAGTCATTCTGAATAGAACTTAAGTTCATATAGGAAAATAATGCGACCCAAGGTCTAAACATCTAAAGCTGTGAATGCAGATCCAGATATTTGATACTAATTCTCAATTCTCCTCATATTAGATTCACCTGGGAAGCTTTAATAATAGCACTATTACCTGGGTTCCTGCTTCTGAGATACTGATTTCATTAGTCATAGAATTTACTCACGCACAAAAGAAGCTTTCTAAGTGAATCAGCTATAGTTGAGAACCACAGATCTAGCAGACAATAAGAACCACTGAAATATTTTACTGTAATCTAGTATATATATTAAATTAGTAATAAAAATGTACACATGAATAAACACCAATGCTGCACACACTAAATCCCCCTGTTATTTGTTATAGAATTTTTTATGTTTCATTAAAATTTGTTTATTCATTTTTAAGATGCCTTATTTTCCTTTGTTACAGGTAACATAACCATTAATACAAAGTCAGTTGATTGTTTCATGTTTTGAATTTTATTTTTCTTCCTTGTATATAAACATAGTGCTTTAAATATAATTTGAACTATATTTTTCAGGAAGTACATTTTTTTCCCTGAATGCTTTCTATTGTCTAAATATTTTATGTGGGAAGCTGGGATGGCTCAGTGGGTTGGATGCTTACTTTGCAGCCCCGGGGACTGAGGATTGAATCCCGGCCCCAGCCTGTGCGGACCCATATGCTGAACTGGGGAGTTCTCCCAGTTCAGTTCTCACCAGGGCAAGACCCTGGCCCAGTTCCTGCCCTGTGCAGCCCCACCCACCTGTGGAATGAAACTATGTGGAAAAACCAGTGATGTGCAACTGTGGAGATTGTTCTGGGCCCTCCCCCTTCACTCTGTCTCTGACTGTATCCCTCTCTCTCTCTGTCAAAAACAATAAATAAATCTTAAATATTTTATGTAAAATTTACTGTTTTTAATAATGTCTTAAAAGCTCTGGCAAAGGAAGAGGTAGAATGTGAGTGTATTTAAATACTACCATTTAAAATGCTTTAATCCATTATTTTACAAGCTTCCTCCAATTCTACCTTATGCCTCAAACTTTAGAAAACCTTCCAGTTGAAGCACAGAGTACAATGATGAATTCCATAACATACCACCCCCAAGAAGTGATTATTAAAAAAGATTTATTTTATTATTTTTGACAGATAGAGAGAGACAGAGAGAGACAGAGAGAGAGAGAAAGAGACAGAGAATGGGGAGGGCCCAGAGCAGTCTCCATAGTTGTACATCATCAGTTTTTGACATGGTTTTGTTCCACACATGTGGGCGGGCGCTCCGCAGGGTGGGAGCTGGGCTGGGGGCCTCCCACATAGGAGGCACGCCCCTCAAGCCAGGGGTCAAACCAGGGGGCAAGTACTGAACTGGGGGCCTCCTGCATGAGAAGCACACCCCAGTTCAGCATATGGGTCTACACAGTCTGGGGCCGCGATCCAATCATTGATCCCCGGGACTACAAAGTGAGCTCTTAACCCGCTGAGCCATCCTGGCTTCCCCCACACCAAGAAGTAATTTGATTATATGGGATTCAGTTTCACTTTTTTTAAAGTTTATTTATTTTATTAATTTTTTGACAGAGAGAGAGAGAGAGAGAGAGAGAGAGAGAGAGAGAGAGAGAGAGAGAGAGAGAGATACAGAGACAGAGAGAGAACTGAACTGGGGGAGCTCCCAGTTCAGCATATGGGTCCGCAGGGGCCGGGGCCGGGACTCAATCCTCCGTCACCAGCGCTGCAAAGTGAGCGCTTAACCCACTGAGCCATCCCAACTTCCCTGATTTTCACTTTTGACAGTCTTGATTTGATCCTGTATCACTAATAGAGGTTTTTCAATCCAATTTATATATTCAGTATATAGCATGAGCTCTGTGATGTTCCTAACTACCTAAAATTATAAATGTACATATATACTAATGTCAGAGTTCCTTGTTGATATCAATTACCTCTAAAATGCTCTGAAGATTTTAGTCTAATATTTGAAGAGAAGTTAGCAATATTATATACTATTTTTTCAAAATTAATTATTCTCCATTCAGTAAACTGTACTTGACAGGCAGGCACAGAGATTATATGATATAATCAGGAAACATAATCAAATAAATGGAAGCAATCATATCTTTGATTGAAAAAGTTGAATTATTGCATTATTGCAAGTATAAACAAAAGAAAAGAATTGTCATTGTCCAATGAATTAATATAATTCTAATCCCACTTGAGGAAGAATTCTGTTCTTTGAGAAATTCCAGTATCTATCCCTCTGTAAAGCATTTCCTAATAGTGATTCTTCTGTTAAGGGCCAGAAAGTAAACTTTCATAAGTGAAAAGGACATTAGTTATAAGAAATTCAAATTTGGGGAATAGTAAGATTTGAAAACTCCCAAATTTTCATCAGATACCACTTTTTTTTTCTGATTTTCATACTCTATCCTTTGTTCATATAATATTTCCAAAACATCTAATAAAAAAAGAAAGACAAAACAGTGAGAAACAGAGTCCCAGTCCAGCCCTTTATAAATATGTGAACAACAATCAAATATTTATGCTAGCACTTTGGTAGAATGGCCAGAGCTGAAATTCATTGAAAAGTTCTCTTAATTTAAGAATTGTAGTAGTTCCATGCAATCATACATAAAAGCAATAACTATACATTTTAGGTGGAAGAATCACTAAAAATATTTTTGGAAAAAACTGTTTTCTAATCAAATCTGAAAACTAAACAAACCTTTTCCCTTTGTAATGTATGATTATACATAGTTGTGTGTAACTGGTGAAAGACGTCTAGAGGGATTGCTCAAAGTTGCAGGAAAAAGTCTAAAGGATTCTTGCAGCAACATCCTGAAATAAGAGCTTCTCACATAATAGATTCACTGTGGTTTCCTTCAAGCAAGCTTTATGTGAGGAACACACAACTTTTAACCATTCAGGATCAGGAGGAGGGTTTGACTCATGCATCTGAATGCTTTTAGTTTTAGTTTACCTCTCTGTTTAAAGAAGAGAGTCATAAGATTACGTAACTTTGATCATTTTCTTTTTTCCTTTTGGCAATCTCCATCCTCTACTATTCTATATATAATGCTTCCTTTGCCCCTCAAATGGAAGCTAAAATGAATTTTCCAGGCACACTATGGTATAGATGTAAAGTCAAAAATTTACGTAAGTGATCTGAATCTACAGCATGTACAAATAAGCATTGAAAGAATGCAAACTTTTTTTTTTTTGCAAACTCTTTTTAATCATGAAGATTATATGTGCAGGAAGAAAGAATGTCCAGTTATACACGAGTGGGTAATGATGAGACTGGCATTTTGTCCTTTGACTCAAAAATCGGGCATTTACCTAAAATCTCCTCTGGAGTCTTGACCTAATCATCTTCTTCTTGTAACCTCTTTACTATAATTTTAATATTAATAAAAATATTAACCTTTCGGGGAAGCCGGGATAGTACAGTGGGTTAAGTGCTCACTTTACAGCCCCAGGGACAAAGGATTGAATCCCTGCCCTGGCCCATGTGGACTCATATGATGAACTGAGGTGTGCTTTTCATGCTGGAGGCCCCCAGTGCAATTCCAGCCCTGCGCAGTCTCTGCCCATCTGTGTGGAACAAAATCATGTTGAAAACTGATGACGTATAACTATGAAGACAGCTCTGGGCCCTCCCTCTTCTCTCTGTCTCTGTCTTGCTTTGTCTCTGTCAAAAACAATAAAATAAATCTTAAAAAAATATTGACCTTTCTATGTTGATATATAAGCACATTAATGTTGTAAAGATGGCAATTTTCCAATATTAGGTTGTATAGAATTATAATTGTGAAAACCCTAATGAGATTTTCTTGAAGTCATAAGCATCCAGAAGGATAAAAAGGCAAGAAATCAAAGATATTTTCTGAAAAAGAAGACTGGTTGGAGACTTGCTCTATGGAATTTTTTGTTTGTTTGTTTGTTTATTTATTTATTTTTGACAGAGAGAGAGAGAGAGAGAGAGATACAGAGACAGACAGTGAACTGAACTGGGGGAGCTCCCTGTTCAGCATATGGTTCCGCACGGGCGGAGGCCGGGGCAGGATTCGATCCCCTGTCCCCGGCGCTGCAAAGTGAGCGCTTAACCCACTGAGCCATCCCAGCTTCCCCTCTATGGAATATTAAAAACGTAATATAGAATAATAACAAGGCAGAGTGGCCTAGACTCAAGAATGAAAAGGCAGATCAAAGAAATGGAAAAGAAAATCTAGAAACAAATCAATAATTATAATAAGCATTTTTCTACAAGGCAAAGTTACCATCACAAATAAATATAAGCAAAAAAAAAAAAAAAATCTAACAAACCAAATAAAATTATTTAATAAAAGCAAAATTTAAAAACCTAACATATTGCCTACTAAAAAAATTTAATGAATAATGCTATGATGTGAATTAAATAAACTAGATTTTAATATTATAACCAAGTAAGTTGCAGTTGCATTAAAAATTAATATCAAAAATAGAACTACAAAAAAAAACATTGTATAAATAGTAATCTGAGCTTACATTTTAGAAAAAGAAGAAATAATCAACAAGAAAAAAGTTACTATATTTATATTTGAGTGCATAAAAAGCAAATATAATATATCCAACCCTATCATAAGCAAGATTAAGGGTCAGTAATTAAACTTGGAAACATATTTTCAGAATAATGATAAAGGATTATGTCATTAAATAAACTTCGTGTCAATCACAAAGAATAGAAGAATAGAAGAATGGACCTAGTGTTTGTAAATAAAATTCACTGACCAAGAATATATATATGACTAATAAATATAATAGAACGTGTTTTCTCTCACTACCAAGCAAGGACTTATCCACTTAAAATAAGATGGCACCTTGACCATCAAATTACTGAGGTGAGGGAAGGAGAGGGACAATGAAAATTCACACGTTTCTCTCCTAGACCCTAACCCATTCTTCCAAGGCCTCAGTCTAAGACTGGTAGAAAGATTGGGGCGAACTACAGACACTTTGGAATACAAGTTTGGCTGTTCATAATAAAAGTGAATATAATCTTGTCATTATCACCCAGCCATTGTACTCCTTGGTAATTATCCAAAGAAGTCAAAAACGTCTATGTGCATTAAAAAACTGCACGTGTTTATAGCAGCTTTATTCACAACTGCCAAAAACTTGGAAGCAACCAAGAAGTCCTTTAGTAGGTGAATGAAGAAATAAACTATAGTACATCCAGACAATAGAATATTATTCAACAAAAGAAAAGGGCTATCAAGCTATGAAAAAATATGGAAGAACCTTAAGTACATATTACTACTTGAAAGACGCCAATCTGAAAAACCTACATATTGTATAAATTCAATTATATGCATTCTGGAAAAAACAAACTATAGGGACAATTAAGTTAGGGAGAAAGGAGGATGAATAGAAGGAGCATAGAGACATTTTTAGGACAGTGAAACTATTCTATATGATACTATAATAGTGAATACAAGTCACTATACATTTGTCCACACCAATAAAATGTAGAACAAACACCAAGAGCAAACCATGATGTAAATGATGGACTTGGAGTGAGGATGATGTGCCAATGTAGGCTAATCCATTATAACAAATCTACCCTCTGATGGAGGTGTTGGTAGTGGGGGTGGCTGTGCCTGGTGGTGGTGGGGGGGAAGGGGGTACATGGGAAATCTCTACTTCCGGCTCAATTTTGTTTTGAATCTAAAACTGTTCTTTAAAAAAGGTTTATTTAAAAAAAAAACTAGGAGAAATAGTTTTATTTAAAAGGAATGTAAAAAGATTAGATTATTACTGATAAAATTGTAATATGTAATATATGTAGCTAAAAATTATATCCAGCCAATGAATCATTTTGCTTTTCTTTACCTTTAGAACCTGCAGTTATGTAAGTATGCTATTTTTTTATTTTGTTTTCCTATTATTAAAATAACACATGCCTTTTATAGACAAAATAGAAAATACAAAAGAATAAAGAGAAATAATTCAAATATTACTAGATATTTTGTTTACTAATCCTACTTTACCATAGAATTAACTATAATTCAGTTTGTAATATACTTCAATTCTTTTAATTATAAAAACTATGTATGTATTAGTCTCTTAATGGTGCATTTTTGCCAGAGGTCAAAAAAGGTTCACTACATTACATGGTTTTACATCATGTGATATGATCTATAATGTTTAGTCTCTGATACTGCTGCAGTCTAGTGTTTCACTGGAATTTTTTATTTTCACTTTCATGTCATAAACTGCAACCTTAAATTGATTGCAATATTTACATATTTGGCAGCTGTTAAAATGACAGTAGTTGAATACACTTCAGGAATAGTTACTAGGGCAAATGTGTACATACACACACACACACACACACACACTCTTTTAAGTTACTTGTTTATTGTAAAGTTGAGTTCTTTTTCCCTGGTGGTGAAAAAAAAGTCATATGAGTTGATACTTCTGTAATAAAGTTACCCATTTCACTCACTCCATTCATGTGTTTCTTTATTCATATTAATATTTACTGAAAAGTTTATGGAGAACCTACTACATACCAGGCAGTGAGCCAAGCACAGCATAGTCAGGGAGACAAACACATAAAGAGAAAAATAGTATTGCCATATGGCAGAAACTGCTGAAAGGGAGTATAATCAAAATACTTGGGAATCACACGGGGGAATGGGAGAAGGTGACCCTGGAGCTGGGTGTTAGAGGATGAATGAGCATTTACCAGGCAGTGGGAATAGCATTTGCACCTGCATGGAGCTATGAAAAGAAGAAGAATTAAGGCAGGAAATAAAACTTGAAAAGGAGGTTTGGATCAGACTGTGATGAGTCTGTGTGCCAAGCTAAGGAATTTGGATTACATATTGCAGGTCATGGGAGTCAACAGAGGTTTCTTTGCATTGAAGACTGTCATGATCAGTTTGGACTGGGAAGAACACACTGCAGCAACCTGAGGACAGATTAGATCAGGAAGAAACTGATGAAAGGAGCACCGCTGAGAGGCTGTGCTCAATGTAAGAGATAAGAAGGGCTGCAACTTGGGCAGTCTCAAAGGATAGAGAAGAATAAGGCTATTTGGTTAGCAAATATAACAATATTCAATGATTGATTAAATGGAGAACTGTGTGTGAAAAAAAAACGAAGAATAAAATTTTTCAGCTTGGGTATAAAAATCAGAGATTGGGAATGTATTTTTACGAAGGGTTAGCATCAAACATTTTCTTTTTTTTAAAGGATAAGTGAGATTTGAGCATGTAGATAAACGGGGAAATACTGAGGGGAAAACAGACTAAATAGATTTTTCTAAATGGAGGCCAATGAGTTTGAACTATTTAATATTTTCATTTTTCCTACATGGGAGTAGGAGAAAAAAGAGCTGATCTACTTTCATACAGACAAATACATTCTCTGGAAGAAAGGGTGACAGGTATCTAAACACAATCAGAAGGAAGGTGCCTGACACAAGGAGACTGAGAACTCTGACTTGCCCTCTGACCTTTCAGACCATTAAGAGAATTTTGAGGAAGAGCATAGAACTCAATCTGAAGTAGGAGAATGAGTTGAGCACTTGGGCTTTGCCATGAAATAGTGCTTATATTGTCAAAGGAGACAGGTGCTTATGGATTTGACCCTTCTCTCTCAATGTACACTTTCCAATAGTGTCATCACTTCAAAATGACGTGCAGGCCATACATGAAACCACTGAACTAAGATTAAAGTCAGAGTTCTAGCTTGGTTTCACCATGTTCCACAAATATGACTTCCAATAAATCACCTTTTACTTTTGTAAATCTCATTCTTTTTTATTTATTTATTTATTTATAATTGTTTTTTGATAGAGAGAGAGAGACAGAGACAGAGACAGAGAGAGAACCAAACTGGGGGAGCTCCCAGTTCAGCATATGGTTCCGCACGGGCCGGGGCCGGGATTCGATCCTTGGTCCCCGGCTCTGCAAAGTGAGCGCTCTGACTTATTTTGCTTAACAAGATGGTCTCTAGGTCCATCCATGTTGCCAGAAATGACTGTATTTCATCATTTCTTATCGCTGAGTAGTATTCCATTGTGTAAATGTACCACATCTTCTTTATCCAGTCATCTATCGAAGGGCATATGACCTCACTTATAGGTGGAATATAAAACGGAAAGTTACAAAGACACAGAGACCTATGGACACACTCAATAGCT